>VMDO01036188.1:0-15365 GCA_007922755.1 Pedetes capensis
TTTACTTTCATCTCATATCATCAAAATGATGTAAGTAGTCATTAAAATTGTTTATCTCTAAAAATATTTTCTAAAAAGCATTTAGGAAATTTAAAATATTCCTTCAAATTCAGTTGTAAACAATATATAATATTCATATAATGTTTTAGAGGCTTTATTTAGAGGCTCTTAATGTGGAAATAAAATTTCTTTGCTGAAAAATTACATAATTATACAGCATAAAAGTGGGTAAATATATACAAGTATTTCATATTTATTTTTATAATAGTTATCCTTATTTTAAACTACCGCAATATCCAGAAGTTCTAGGGAAACAGAGTCCTGGAGAATTTGTGTGTACGGACTTTTGGGAAATGTCTGGGAATAAGAACTGTAAAGAAATGAGGGAAGCAAAGTTGGAGAGAGGGAAGGCTCACCTGCAGCATTGCTGCAACAGAGGCTCCAGATTATGATGAAAGTTTTTGATTTGGATGGCTCCTCAGACTCATTCCAAATTGAGGAAGGGGTCTGGTCTTCATGTCCCAGATTGACCAATCACTGAAAGAAAAAGAAAAAGAAAAAAACATGGAACAGGCATACAATGGGTAAGCCAGTTCCCTTCAGCCATGGGCAATGCCAGGAGAGGGGTGCAGCTCTGAGCTGTCTGCACCCAACAAGCCTAGCAGTTGGGGAAATTACTGTTTCAACTCTGAAGGGGACGTGCATGACAGCACAGTGCCCCCACCCTCAGGTCCAGAGAGGACTCTAAGGAATAAATGGCAGGCATGAATTTGAGGAGTACCAAAGGCTTCTTTTCTGTCTCATACTTAATTTGCCTTTTACACAAATTATTTCTAGTAACTGTGAATGCATGATTGAGTAAAGTAAAAGACATTTGTTGATACAATGTAAGTACAAGTAATGGAAGGCTGATAGTATAAGAAAACGTGTAAGAGGTTCCCCATGCCTAAAAGATTCTTAATTATTATATATGTGCTAAAAGAATTTTAATGAAAATAGCACAGACATAGGCAATGAATTTTTAGACGTTTACTGCTTTAGGTATGTAATACATTTCTTAAGTAGGGATAAAAAGAGGAAAACACAAGTAAATTATTTCATTTATTTCAATGGTTAAATGATCTAGTGTGAGCAATATTCTGAAAAGGCGGGTAGCACTGTTGTGATTAACAGGGACCACCAAAAATATGACAGATGTCTTCCATAGCATATACACAGGCAAGAAACAGATAAAAGATTGAATAAGCATTGACTTCAGCTTAAGGCTCTGTCATTGGACTGAAATGGCTAATATAGGCATTTCTTGCTTTTGCAAAGTACTTTGTTAAATGAAACTGCTACATATTGGAGCCATGGAAAGTGAGGACTATCTTATTAGCTTTTAATTCAAATACTGCAATTTTTACTTTCCTAAAAATCTTCTTCTATCTTAAAAATTATTAAATTCCCTGAATCATTAGACTGTAAGCTCCATTTTAAAAAAAGACTTTGGTTTTACTTGTGAATTTTATTCCTACAGCCTAACACAGTGCTTGGCCCTCCAGGAGACATTCAGTAAATATCTGATGAAGGAGTGGGAGAAAAATCAGCCAAATGAAGTAATATACGACAATCTGATGACCATGCACTCTTTTCTCAGATTGTCTAATAAATGTCTGAATTATTTACTGTGTGAATCTTGATAAGCAAACAGAAGTTTCTGTAGTAAACTGTGGATGTTTGCATTTTATTGAGAGGTGCTTGCTTTTTATAGGAATTCTTCATAATCTTGGACCCTAAACAAAGATTAATTGACCCATTGTCTAGTTGTTTGATTTTCAACAATTCATTACAAGTTTACTCCAAAAAGGATCACCATCTGCACATATTTTTAATGGGTGGAGTCCAAAGTGAGCCCCCATATTTTATTATTTATTAACAAAAGAAGTTTAGGCTTTTAAATTCAGCTAGGAAAATAACCTTTCTGTTGACTACAAAAATAAATAATACATTAAAATTTCTAACTCTGCTCAGTGTTATTTATGCTTACATAGCATGGGTTATCCAATATAGAGAGCAGGGGGAAAATTAACATTAAAGAATAGAAATGCTAAGCTGAAATGTAGCAATGTTCAAGGACACAGGCAAAACTGAATAATGACTAGAAAATAAAAATACTTAACTCTAAGGAGTTTCTTAAGTTTGTTTTGAATCAGCACAGTTTTAAACATGAACCAGTAGCTCCTTTATATTTACAATAAATATGCTGTGATTCTTTGGAATTACCAAATTTGTAAATTATAAGTTGATTATAGAAGTTCTGGTTCTTTCTGCCAAGTCACATTTTTGCCAGTTGCCCTGGTTTCTTAGACTAGAATGGAACCTCAAATTCACTCATCTTCTACTCTTTTGAAGTTTATCTCTCATTTTTTTAATCTCTCTCACTTCCCACAAAGACACATAATTTTGGTGTTTTTATCACTAAGGAGTGAGTAAATAACAGCCTGAAATGTTGGTGGCCATTTGGTTAACTCTCTCACTGCTTCAATGTCTGGTACCCCGAAATGCAAACTGACACCTCTCCCAGCTTCCAGAGCAATCACCAGTGTGCTTGCTTGTGTTAAATTCATGAAAGCTGAAGAATTACCATCTTGAGGCAAGAATAACAACAGAGGAGACTTTACTACCCACAGAAGTATAACCCAAAAATGAGAAACAATAACAATTACCAATTCCACCATGACAACAAAGGAAACAAAATTAAGGGTGAAACATTCAAAAATGATTTCACTGGGCTAGGAACTTTGATTAAAAAGAAAATAAAATTAGGAAGGAAGAAAATTTTGTTTAATTTCTTCCTGTTCTTTTTCACATGATCACAATAAATGAAACCAGACTTGATAGTAGAGTTTCCTTTTTCATTCTCAGTTATTGGGTTTTTCTTTATTTTATCTATATAAATACTGTGATGATTTGGCTAAAAGAGAAATCTTTTTCTCTTTGAAGGTGCTTCTTATGATGTGGGTAGAGCAGAACCAAACCCACATTCTTTTCAGTGACTACAAACTGGTAAACAATGCCCAGCCTTACATTCAGAAGTTGTATGAGGTCTAAATAAGCTAACCAACACAAAACTTGGTTTAGAGTAGGAAGAGGTCTTTCCTAGGACTATTTAAACAACAACAACAACAACAACAACAACAACAACAAAAACAGCAAGAAGAAGAGGAGATATTGTTCTTTTGTTCTTTTAATGGGAACATTGCTGTGTAAATGTTGCCTTATTTGTCATTAAAGCCATTTTTTTATTTGCCTTAGCTTATGAGACTGTCTTTTGATACAGAATCACATCGTTGTCTTTTAAAGCTGAGATGAGTAGAAGAACCAATTGTGGTAAGTCTACTTTGAACATTGTTGCTGAAGCCCTCTTGATTATACTTTAAGGCTTGTAATACGAGTGTATAGTGCTCAAGATTACAAATCACATCTATATGTATTATCACTTTAAGTCCTCACAAAAACAGTGTGGCTTAAGCAGAGATGATATCTGAGTAATTACAAAACTCATGGCTCAGCCTGCAAGTTTTCAGTAATTCCCCCCGGTTATTTAGTTCATGGACTATTGCTCTATGACATGTTTCCCTTTGCTAGTAACCATGGAAATAATTAAATGCTGGATAAGCATTCTTCCTAAACTTACATTAAGATGTTTTATTAACAGAGAATATAATGTTGCACATATATCAAACACTGTGTATATAGACTACTGTACACTGGCTTATAGCTGCTCAGAATTACTAGACTACATCAATTTGAAAAATGCTTGTCCAGCTTGCTTGCATCATTTAAGGTTCATGAGACTTGGACTGAAATGTCCTTCCTGGGCCCTCTCCACAACAACTTCTACTTTTGTATCAGTATAAAGCGTAATGTTTTCCAGGTTATTTGGTTCTTGTGGAATCAATCAGCCTGAACACCACATGCAACTTTTCTTTTATACCTGTGTGCATAACAATTATTTTGTTTATTTTGGTTTCTATTGGTGTGGTCAGACTAGGACTCTGGGAATCTGCTCTTCATCTCAGATTTGCTCGATATTTGCTTTGGAAATGAGGTCATTCTTCCTGATTGCTACGTGGCAGAGCAATCTATGAGGCTTTCTCCCTTCCCAGCAGTTCATCTCTACAGTGTCCATTGAAATTGTGCTTCGGTGTCCTTGCAGGACTGAATTTGTACTCACAGCTTGTGGCTGTCCCCACATCAGCTCACCAAACAACATCTGCTCTGTTGTCCTATTGTTGTCCCTTCTTGTCACCTGTGGAACTCCATTGTGGCAATGTGTGCTAGTAGGCTGGCTACATACCAAGACATTATTGTTGATGATAATCCTGACTTGCCATTCAATGTTAAGCATTATTCACCAAAGTAACAACATGGGGAGAACCAGGTGGATTTTTCTAATTGATCTCTAACTCACAGCTGTGGAAAATGTCACACATTACTATCTATATATTTAATCCTCATTTTATGTTGGAAGCATGATGTTATCTTGATATTTTCCCATTTCCAAAAAAATCACATTCATTTTTTAATCTAGTTTTCTTTTTATATTTCTTCTGATCAACCTTAGGCAAGACTCTACTTACGTAGCATTAGCTATTCATTTTGTATTGTAATTGCATATCACATATATAGTATACCAATGCTTTTTCTATACAGCACTTCTATACTAAATGGTATCTAAAACCTAGATGCCACCTTCTGATTCACTGGTTGTATTGCTAGAGAAACTAAAATTTTATCAGGCCATAGGCAGTTTTTATCCACTAATATCACATTTTCACATTTTACTACTGAAAAAATGTGGAAGTGAGATTAATATTTTGATCATGTATGTGCCTCTGTTATATTCCCTTTGAAGTAAACATAAGATAATAATGGAGGCACATATAAGGTCATCTTTCAGAGTTTCAATTTAAAAATCCCATAAGTGGTCACTTTATTTGTTGAGTTCCCAGCATCTGAATCCTCTCTACCTTGGGAAGCTTCTTATCAATCATGGCTGATAAACAGTGTTTCTTTGGCCTTCCACAAAGATAACTACACAGGGAGTAGAGCACTCTCTGTGTCAATTAGCAACTGCTTAAGCCATCAGCAGCAGCTGCTGACTTCAGAGTGCACCTTAGGTCCAATTCAGTTTTTACAGTGACCATAGGCAAAACTGCAAATTTTCTTAAAGAAAATATTATACTCTGATATTCCAACTAACAGTTATGTCTAAGCAATATGCTAGATACTTTAATATTCACTGTCTTATTTAATCCTGAGAATAACCTACCCAATTGATTATTTTTTCCATTGTACCCATCAAGAAAATGAGTGTTATAATGGTTTAGTTAGCTGGCCAATTACACAGCTTATAAGTGATAAGGGTAATGAATAACCTTAGTGGTCTAGTGTTTTCTTCCCTAGTCTTTAACCGTCATACTGTGACTCTGGTTCATATTAGACTTTTTAATACAGAATCACTACATTGGACCCCTTATTTGTGAAAGATACACTCCAAGACTCGCCATGCTCTCCTGAAACCATATAATGTGAAAGCTTAATACACTACCTTTTTTCCTACAGTGTTGCCACATGTTATTGTAGTTAGGTCCAGTCAGTGTCTGACTCATAGTGACCCTACAGGTGAAAAAACACTATTGTCAGTGCATATGTGCTATTCAGAGGGTTTTCAATGGCTAATTATTTTTTGGGACTGGATGGCCAGGTCCTTCTCCCAAGCCTTACAGCACCTGGTGTTCCCAGGTGGTCGCCCATCAAAGTGCTAACCAGGCCTGACCCTGCTTAGCTTCCAAGATCTGAAGGGATCGGATGCCCCAGTGGTACGGCTGCAGGCTAATGTTGCCACATAGTACCAGAGTTAATCTGTCCTTGTATGTCGTATGTCCTGGTGCCTCCTACTCTTGCCCTCTGTGATTTTCACCACTAAGGAAGTAAAATGAAGGTTATTTGAACACAAGCACTGTGCTTCTGTGACGGCTGATCTGATCTGATAACTGAGAAAGCTACTAAGTGTCTCACAGGCAGGTAGCATATACAGCTGGACAAAGCGACAATTCACATGCCAAGTGGCAAAGAGAGGAATGGCGTACGACCTTCTCCTGATACTCAGAACAGCATGCAATTTAAGACGTGAATTACTTCTGGAAATGCTGAAGGGAGTGACTGACCTGCAGTTGTGGTCCGTACACACTAATCTCAGACAGGAGGTGGTGTTAAAAAGTAATATTATTAAATTAATTCAAGTTTTCTACCTATAGTTTTCAAATCTTGTAAAGAGAATTCAAACAACTTACCTTTAAGGAACATTTGGTAAACCCTCCTTCATTTCTATCCACAGCTCCTAAAACTTCACTTTCTCTAGCTCCTCTCACTTAGAACCCCTTCACAAATCCCCCTCCATCCTTCCAGTTTTCCTGTCTTCTACCAAAGGGCACTATTCTTCTACTCTTATCCTTCTTCCTTAGCCATAAGCTCAGTTCTATCTCATTGTCATTATTTTTACATAGCACCACAAAAGCCCAAGGAATCAATTAGACATCAGGAGAAGCTTCCCAGGAGTGTGCTAGAAACAAAGTACAGAATGATCCAAGTAAGCAAAGCCAGTACCCTTTTCAGCAATCAGGTGAATATGACAAAGCTGGGAATATTCATAGCAACTTGTTTAAAAACTCCCTCCCAAAAGAAACTAATAATATTTATAAAAAATACTTTAAAAAAAACAGCACTTTGCTTGGGAAAATAAGAATCATGCTATGGTCTTCAATTCCGTTTACATTTTACCATCCCTGCTAGTGCTTGCCTTAAGAACTCCCTTGCTAGTCAAAGAGTTATACTTTTGGGATGGATTTATCTAGCTCCTGTTAGAAATACCTTTCATAGTTTTCATATTTTTCATCATTTTCAAAAATATTTTATGTAAAATATTACAGAGTGAGGGGTTTAGTATGGTCTCTAATTTTGTCACACTAGAGAATGAAAAGTCAGTTCTGAAGATTCCACTCCCATATTGTTTAGATATTTTGAATAGAAGCAAGATAACAAACCACCACAAAGTTGTTGTGCATGCAATAAGCCTTTATCTAGCTCATGGGTCTGTGGTTCACTTGGGTCAGCTGATGTCAGTAGGGCTGTTCCTGTAGGTGGGGATCAGCTGGATCTTAGGCAGCTGGGCTCCACTGGGGCCTTTCAGTTCTGTTCTATATGTCTCTCAGCCTCCTCTGTGGATAAGCCAGTTAACTTAGGCAAGTTCTCCCAACAACAGCAAAAGTACTATAGAGCAAATTCAATAGTGTAAACATTGTGGAAACCTTTCATTGCATCATGCTCACTAATATTTCATTGGCCAAACAATTCATACTCCCCTTCCAAAAAAAAGGTAGGGAAAGACATACCACCTCTTTATTGAGAAAAACTACAAAGGCACATAGCAATGGGTGTGGATGCTGGAAGAGGTAAAGACTTAGGAGATTGATAAAATCTATCACATTTGTCTCCTATGTGTCTGTCAGCTTGTAGTGCTGTTGGGACTTGCCTTGTTGCTGTGATACTAAAAGCTATGCCACCAATATTCCAGCTACCAACAGGGCCACCCATGGTTGACAGGTTTCAGCTGAGCGTCCAGATTAAGACAGGCTAGGAAGAAAGACCCAACAGCCCACTTCCAAAACAATTACCCATTGAAATAACTATGAATATCAAAGAAACACTGTCAGATATAGTGCTGGAAAATTAGCCTCCCCTAGACAGGAAAGCATTCAAGAAATGCCTGGGGAAAATTTGCCTCCTCAAAGTAGAGTCTGCTTTAATAACAGGAATGGGTTAAAGCCCCTAGGACCTCCACTGGCTGATGTGGCATGACTCATAATGAGAAGAAATACAGTGGCTGTAACAATGGGCTCAAACATAAAAAGATTGTTTGTATGGCACAGTGTTGGGTAGTGTTTTGTCCTGTTTTACATAAGGTGGCCGTGAGCAGATCCAACTTGACAGTATTCAACAACAACAACTGTTAACCTATTTTCCTTGAATATCACTCTATCAAAAGTTAGACCATGTTTATTTTGGTACAGTCAGGTCTAAATGCAGGTACCATTCATTCATTCATTTATTCATTCATTCATTGTTGTTTAAACACATAGTATTTAGTTCTTTAGACACGTGCTATTTAGTAGAAATTATTTGGTTGAGGTAGAATGCTGTGCCACACTCTCTGAGGACCCAAGTTCAATCCCCAGCATGGCAAAAATTGGAGAAGAACGTGACAATCCACTCCTGAAGCAATCTCAAATCAATCAGCCATCAAAAACCTTATGAGGGTCTCTATGAGTCAGACATGACTCAACAGCACCTAACAACAAACAACAATATGTTGTGAGCAGCATGGAATTTTAAATGTTCTGATAGGCACATTTAGAAAAAGAAAAATGAACAAGTAAAATTAAATTCAATAAGTATTTTATTTAATCAAATAAATCTAAAATATTTCACTATGTAACTATTATAAAGGTTATTAAATTTTTTGCACTAAGCCTTAAAAATCCAGCAAAATCCAGCACATTCAATGTGGACTAGTCATATTTCAGATGCTAAATTGACACCAGTAGATAGTAGCTGTTATATTAGTGAAGGTATAGACAATATACTGAACTTAGTGCTGAGGATATAAGATACTTGCCTTTATGGATTTTATAGCTTACTGATAAAGACAAAAAAGTAATCCAGAGTAATAAATAGTTGTAACTAGTGCTATGACAGGACTAAATAGGATGGCAAAATGGAGAATAAGAGGAGAATCAATTTAAATAGCATAGTCATATATCTTTCTGAGACATTCACATTTTAACTAACTTTGGAGGTGGATATTTTGTGTCTACCCTTTTTGGATCTTGTCATGCGACTCTGAAGCAACTTCTCTCCTTATTCCGATAACTCTCTGTTACACTTACATAAAACTTATCATGTTTCCCAATATCCTAGCATGACTTAGCTGGAGATATTTCAACATGTCTTTTCAAAATCTCTCATAGAAAGCCATCGCTATGCTCCTAAGTCTGCTAGAAAAGATGCAGTTTGTTGCAAAAACCAATATAATAAAGGGATATTACCCAAGATCTTCTTACCAGATAAATAACTTTCCATGTTAGGACTGATAAGAACCTAGATTTCATGATAGAAAGTTGAATGGCAAAGATTTTTTTTCTCAGTGTTTATCCTTTAAAAAAAAAAAGTATGTGCTTATAGAAAGAATGCATAATGAAAGTAGATAAAAGGGAGAGCATTGCCTCAGAAGTGGTACAAGGAATAACAAATGCAGAGAATTGAGGTGAGTAACAAAGGAATCATTAATAGTGTTTATCTGTTCTTAACCTGATTAAGCTTGAAATTGCCCAAATGAAAATTTTGACTTTTCCACACTAAACTATCCTAGCAAGGTCTATCAAAGAAGGTAATTTTTAAAAGCAATTCTTATATTTTGAAGTTGCAGGTAAAGGGTCCTCGCAAGAATAAGGAGATAAGGTATTTTCTTTGCAGTCTCAAAAAAGTCCTAATATTTCTTTAAATATATAGACATAGCTTAAATGATTGAAAGAGCTTTCTTTTAAAACCTATGAATCACTTGTGATTTCTTTCTCTTTTTAAATCCTGTTCTGCTTGTTGCATGCCTTCGCAGTGATGATTCATGACTTTGATTGTGTAACCCTTTGATATCAAAACTACTTTGGACCAACATCCTCATATTTCATCGCTCCTTGGGCAATATGGCGGGTCCCAAGGATGATGTTCAGAATAACATTCTCAGTGAACCCAGAACACCCTGGATTTTCATCTCTGGTGTGATCAATACTTCGACAGCAAACAGTTTAAGTAGCTCTGGAGACAGGACAGAGAGTAGCATAATGGATGTTAGGCTCCGAGATGCTGTTTTCATGAGAAATCACTGAAAACTACACTTATGGCTGTATGTTTTCATACTAGATATTTTAGAAAATGACTATAATTACATAGAGAAGAGAATCTAGATTATATGGTGGGCTTACACTTTAAATCACAAAAATATATTTGTACATCTATTCTAGTTTTTCATGAAGGATTTAAACCTGAACAGCAACACTGTCTTGCATTTAACAGGAAAGGATTGTTTTAGGTCAGACCCAACTGGACAGCACCTAGCAACAATAACAACAACAACAAGTTAATTATTCCCCCAAAACTCATCTACAGCTAGCACACTGGCATCTAATCCTACCTAATCTCAGAAGCTAAGCAAAGTCAACGTGGTTAGTGCTTAGATGGGAGACTACCTGGGAATACCAGGTGCTGTGGGCTAGGGAGAAAGACCTGGTAGCACATTCTTGAAACAATCTGCCATTGAAAATCCGATGAAGAGCAGACAAGTACTGACAATAGTGCCAGGCATAACACAGAGTTGGGGAATGTTTCGGTCTGTTGTACATAGGGTCACTATGAGTTGGACCTGACTCAATGGCACCTAACAACAACAATTCCCAAACATATTTTTTTTCTCCAGTGAATATATTGTGGATTATCTCCTCTCCCCAGTCTGCATCTGACATTCGGGTTTTAACATTGAAATATTTTGGGGTCATTTCATTGAAATATTTTCAGATGGCGTTTAAAAACAAATTGAGAAGAGTCAAGCTGTAGTAAAACTAATGGCAAATTAATGCTTTGTGAATTTCTGTTTTATTAATGAAAGAAAGGCAACTAACTTTAATAGGGCAAACCTCATTAGTTCAAGAGCCACCCCTTCCTTCCTGGGATCAGGAAGTGTGCAGGGAGCTCTAACTCGTCTGCTTTCTCTCCTGCTACTGCTTCTGCCAGTTGCTTTCATGAGGCTTTGCTTCTGCTGCTGCTAACAGGCTGCTTCACTGCTTCTGCAGCTTAGCATTTTGACGGCTCTGCCACTGCTGTTCCACTGTCTCTGCAGTCACTGCTCCTGTCATCACCTCTATTTTCTTTGTGCTACCAGCTCAGCCCACACTACCAAAAGTAGGCAAAGACTACTTGAAAAGAAGTCTTTTATGGAGCCTATGGTCACAACAATGGGAGTGGGGAGGCAGAGCACAGGAGAATGATTCCTGGCCAGCTCAGCCTGAGTGAGCTGAGCTGCCAGTTTACATACCCAGAGGAAGGGAGGTTGTACCAACCACAGTAGTGAAGGCTTGTATTTGTACCAATCGCAGGAGTCCCTTTTCCACCAATCGCAGCAGTCCTTTCTACACCTATCAGAGCAGTCCTTTTTGCCAAATCAAAGCACTCCCTTTTACACCAATCAGAGAAATGAAAGCTTGTGTTTGCACCCATTACAACAGTCACTTTTCTGGGCCACCAAGGGAAGTGCTTCCCCTCTGGTCTGGGTTGGTTACAGGGTCATCTGATGTTCACTGAAGCTTGTAATAGCAAAAGAGAACAGAAAAAAATAGGCCAGTGCAAAGTATAAACTATTTGACACAGCCATGGCTGGGACTGTACCTTCAATAACCGAAATGGTAGCAAACAGTTGCAGTTCCATAGCTTCCTCCAGATGTATGTGGAGTGTTTACAACAGCAGGTAATGGCTTGAGGGTAGCTCTGCTGGATAACAGTTCTTTAGTTCAAAACAGCTAGAAACACAAGGGAGAACCTAGTAACTGTCATTAAGGGAATCAGATTATTCCATTCCCCAACACCAGTGCTTCCTTGCAGAAAAATAAGCAGTGCCAGGGACAATTACAGCAACAACAACAACAAAAAGCCTGATTATTAACACTAATAATGATTCTAGCAGTGTATTAACAATGCTGGACACCCCATGTCCCAAGAAGAGGTAGATCTACCTGATCTGACTCACCTCTACTAAACATCAAAATTGTTTAGTAAAGAATGATAAAGATTGCTAGTAAAATGGATAATAAGGTATGGTGTGTGTGTGTGTGTGTGTGTGTGTATGTGTAAAAATCTCAAAAGTGACTGAAAACAGTTTAAGCTGAGGTCAGTGAATAGATTCGTTGTTTGCAAATTAAGAATTTTATACCTCCATGACGCTGAAAAAGAAAAACATGCTACAAATGTTTATTGACAAAATCAATGTAAGAATGCTATTGAATTAAATTTAGTGACTACTCATCCATTTCTCCATATGAACCTCCTTTGAAAAGAGAGAAGGATTTGAGAATTAGGCAGTGTTTCAAATACAACTATGGGCACCTCATCTGTGGGAGCTTATTCCTGCTGTGGACACCATGCCTCATAGATCAGATGAAGTCTCATCAACCTCAGAAAAGATGACCAGAGGTAAATATAATCAGCAAAAATAGGGGCACTGTCTGATATCAGTTTCAAACCATAACTTCATTTCTTTACCTGTGGCCCCAACAGAGAAGTATGAAAGAAAGGACTTAGATGTTTAATCCTAATATGCTTATTGTATAAACAACCCACATGGCAGCAGTCCTATTTCAATACATCTCATTAAGTGAAAATTAATGATAACAGAATCCAAATCAATGATTTTTTTACGTATGCATTAGAATGCGCATATCTTGGAAATGGAAGTCACATAAAACAGCAAAAAGTTTACAAATGCGAAGTTTATAGTTGAAAGTGCACTTCTGAGATTTTTAACCTTAATTTAACTTCTGATTGCCTTTGACATTTCTTAATTTCCAGTGTGACAGAGTGCTTAAATAGAAAAGGCATGATCTTTGTCTCTGCAGAGCTTTCAAGCCTACCAGTGGAGGAAATAAAAAAAAATCTTTAAAATGGAAATGCACAAATAATTATATATTTGAAACTAATATCTAAGATAGATTTTATGTATTATTCAGTGAGGAAGTGGTACAAAGAATCACTTGCAGAAGATAGAATTGAAAAAAGATACTTTGTAGAATAATCTATTTATAGAGGGAGAGAAAGAGAGACAGAGACAGAAACAGAGAGACAGAGAGATATTGAGGACTTTGCTTTTTGCCTGTTCTTCAGGAAACAGATGAGGCAGATATTCAAAGTAATAGAACCTTTCTCTCTTCATGGTTCCTTTAAGCTCACTGTTAATTTTTTTCTTCTTCTTCTTTGTTTCTTAACTTCTTGCGTAGCATGAGAAAGGTCATCTAGCTAAATAAGAAAACTATGCCGCTCCTGTCCACTGATGTTCTTCCCTATGACCAAAAGACAGAAGTTCTCTGGCTTTACTTTGTGTGGTCCATAGAGTCACTACAACTGAGTTCTCAACCCTCCTCTCATAAAGTAAAAGCTACTGACATTTTTCTAGGAAAATTCTTTTTCTGATGATCAGACAGACATAAATTCTACATTCAGATATGGGAAAGTTTCAGTCATTCAATAAATAATCCTCAAGCAGCTTTCTTATTGAAATAGTTTTTTGTCTCCTTTAATTAGACCAGGCCACCTTTCTGTAATAGTAAGCTTTGTGTTTGAACTACTTGATTGCCTTTTTGTATTTGCTAAGGTATGTTGAAAACAGATGAGTTTGATTTTTAAGTTTAGAATTCTAAATTGTTTTACGTAAGCATCTAATAACATTTTATGAAGTATTGATAAGAGATACAATATTGCTTTTAGAAAGCTTATGACAGAGCTTATGTGTTTCTGTACTTTCCTCTCTATCCTCACTATTAATTAAAACTTTATCTGATTGTCATTCAGGATGCTAGGTTTCCATTTGTTAAAAATCTAGTTCTCACATATGTAAAAAACCACTATCAGACTAGGAAAAAAAGGCCAGATTAATGAACAAACTTTGCCCTGTGTGTGGGTTTGTGTGTGTGCATGTACACATGCATACAAAATGACATTTTGTACAGATTTTGAGAAACATACACTTGTAGGCACTAAAGATTTAGTGAATATTAACCACAGTTCATTATAAAAATCACCTGGAGAGGTTCTGAGGCTCAGTTTCCCCACCCCAGATCAACTGAACCAGAATCATTAAAGATGGGACCTGGACATTGGAGTTTTTTAAGCCCAAGTATACTTTTTTTTTTCAGTATAGGAGGTTGAACCCAGAGCCTTGCACTTGCATACTTTCCAACTGTTCTGCCACTGAGCTGCATCCCCAGCCCATTTTTGTTACTTTTGTGTGTGGCAGGATCTCACCAAATTATGCAGACTGGCTCTGGGCTCGAACTTGCAATCCTCCTGCCTCCTCCTCCTGAGCCACTGGGATTACAGGCATGCACCACTGCACCCAGCAGCCCAAGTGTACTCTAAAGTACACGGTATAAAAACCTCAGATTGAGTTCAACCTCTTTTTATATGGATAGATGGTGTAAACATCCTTGAAGAAGAGATGGTTTATCTCAAGCCATAGGAGACCCTTGATTAGAAGCCACCTCACATAGCCCAGTTCAGAGCTATTTTTTAAATAATTCATTACTCATATTTTGCTTCATTTTTGCCTTATTTGAACTTCTCCTTGACCATAAAATTAACAGAAAGACCACACATCTTAAATTTTTTGTAAAATTATTTGTCAACTATAGAAATGATGCTTTTCAATAGTGTAAATGTCCTACACTTGCCAGCATAGTTTATCACCTTGACTTCCACCAAAAAATAATTATTATTTGATTGTTGTAAAGGGTTTTTGAAACATATTTACAGCTTTGATTTTACATGAAACAAGTATCAACTTCTTAAGTCATTTTACCCTTTGTGGATCTATTTTTAAAGTTATCATATAAATTATGTGTAACCATTTCCTGAGAAAACAGTACCAATAACATGGGCTCTGAGTCATCAGTATTGAAGACAGAGATAGTTAACCATTTTCCTGTTCTTTGACATCTATTTTTTCTCTGTGTGTGTATCTGTTCAGCCCATCATAGTCTAACATACTTTAATTCAGCATAAAATTTCAGTACTGATTGTTCTATAGCATACATTTTATCTTGTGGAGAGATGGAAATGTATATCTAAATGCATCATGCATATGCTCAGAAGTCATGCAAATCTTCTGTCTTTCCAGTCTCAGGAATAAATGAAAATGATAAAGGCTAGAAACATTTTCCTCCTTTGCATTCACGCAAAATATTTTGTGTAGTGATCATCATCATGCATGAAGCATCAAGACTCCTCACTATAAAGACAGAAAAATTAAACTGATACTCATTGAAAGCAAATAAACAAATATACTTCAAAGTAATTGGGAGTAAAGAATAAACATTTGAATAAAAACAATTCATCAGTGTAAGAATATTCTATGAATTATCAGTAGAGCTGCATACATTCTAAGAATTTATCTTAAAGTCGGTGTTACCTTCTGTGAGTTATGTGTGATTTGTACAAATTATCAC
>VMDO01036189.1:0-15372 GCA_007922755.1 Pedetes capensis
TTTTATCATGAAAAGGTGTTGCACTTTATCGAAGGCCTTTTCAGCATCAATTGAGATGATCATGTGGTTTTTGTTTGTTAGTTTCTTGATATGTTGGATTACATTAATTGATTTCCGTATGTTAAACCAGCCTTGCATCTGTGGAATAAATCCCACTTGGTCATGGTGAATAATCTTTTTCGTATGCTGTTGTATTCTGAACAAAACAAATTTGAAAGCATGCTGAAGGCTATGCCACCAATATCTCAGATACCAGCAGGGCCACCTATAGTGGACAGGTTTCAGCTGAGCTTCCAGACTCAGACAGACTAGGGAGAAGGACTCCACAGCCCACTCCAGAAACAATTAGCCATTGAAAATCCTATGAATAGCAGAGAAGTGCTGTCAAGTACAGTGCCAAAATGAGCCTCCCAGGATGGAATGTATTCAAGAAATGACTGGGGAAGAGTTGCCTCCTCAAAATAGTCGACTTTAATGATGGGAATGGAGTAAAGCCCCTGGACCTCCTTTTGATGATGTGGCATGACTCAAAATGAGAAGAAACACATCTGCTACAACAATGGGCTCAAACATAAAAAGACTGTGGGCATGGCACAGTGTCAGGCAGTGTTTTGTCCTGTTGTACATAGAGTCACTACGAGTCAGACCCGATGTGACAGCACCCAACCACAATGACATGGTGGTGAGAATAACTGTCTATATTCTGACCATCCCTGGAATAACCCTAAAAAACTGGAGTTTCCAAGCTGTCCCAGCTCTGTGGTCCTAAGGTAAGATGATTGCAAGAAGGGGGACAGAAATTCCAGTGAGCGAGTGGGGTTTCGTTTGATGTATGAAACCAATTTCTTCCTCTGACACTGCCCAGAGATGGCTCTCTGCAGACACATCCCAGACCCAGCCCTGAGCCGAGGAGCACCCACCTGCTGTCTGGATGACAGAGGCAATCCAGTACACCCGGCTGGGGAGCACGGCGTCACTGTTGAGCACCTCCACCTTCATCCCCTTCATGACATCCTCCCACTGGTCGTAGAGCGGGACCTGTGTGGCAACAAGAGCATTCAAGGGAGAAGGGGGGCTGCCATGGGCCTGACTCATCCTGTCCGCTGCACCTCAACTTTTCACGTCACCTATGTGCAGAGACCCAGGTCTGGTACCAACAATGAGGAGATGAGCAAGGCAGAGTCCCTGCCCTGAATGCCTGGGCCAGGAACAGGCGATGGGAGGGTAGGGCAGACAGGGAAACGGATGGAAGCCCCGCATCACAGTCCTGACTTCTCATCATGGGCCCAGCTCCATTGGGGGCAGATCCAAATGGCACCCCTGAGGGCCTCTTTGTGGGCCCCTGTGCAGTAACACTTTCCAATGCATCCTCTCGGCACAGATCCCATCACCCTGAATCAGCACTCAGTCTGGAGGGCATTAAGACCCTTGCCCACGGGGTTGCTGGCCCACTGCTATCCCCGGCACAGCCTCTCTCCAAACCTCCTCTTACTGACGCGCCCTCGGCAGCATGGGCTGTGCCTGACCACCTTCCCAACGCCCAATCCGTGCTTTGCTGTCAATGGGATCTTGATCTTCCTTTGAGAAAATCCACCTTCTTTCATTCTCAGTCCTAGCCTAAGCTATCATAGCAGCCCATCCCTCTCCCAGAGCACAGAGACTGGCTCACACAGACCTGGGGCAACGTGTGGCCTAGGCGCACAGGGAAGGCCCTTTACAGAGCATGGTGAATCTTATATGTTAAACATGAGTACACGCTAGCTCCCCTGCCTTGAAAATGCTAGGACAACTAGAGAATTCAGGGCAAAAAAAGAAGTTTCCCCCTACTGGAGATATGCACCCCTTCATTAGCAACTCAGAGAGGAGCAGAGTAAGGGTGTCAGCTGTCTGGACCTTGGCATTAAGCAGGGTATTCCCCTGTGTGCAGGGACAGTTCAGAAAGGAGGCCAGGCAGCGGGCTTCCTGTGGCCATAGACTCCCCCAGACTAAAGAGGCAGAGGCGGCTGTGGTGGCTCACGCCTGTAATCCCAGCACTTGGGAGGCTAAGGCAGGATGATCGTGAGTCCCAGACTAGCCTAGACCCCATGGTGAGTTCCAGGCCAGCCTGGGTTACACGGTGAGAACCTGGCTCAAAAAACCAAAGAACCTAAAGTGTCCTCTGGGAATCCCAGGGCTTTAGGAAATTGGATTGAAAGACACAACAAGGTACTGGTATAGGGGCCACTCCTGGTCTTCAGGCTGGTGTGGGTTACTAAGTTCTTGACCTCAAGCCCATCCCACCTGGGCCTTGCCCTTCCAGCTTTGACGGGCGCCTCCTGGGGAGCTTGGTTCTAGGCCTCTCTCTGTTGCCTCCTGGGGAGCAAGGGGCCCAGGCTGGCACAGAAGCACCACTACATATGGGGGCCAAGGGGTAGTGTTCAGAGTTGGAAAGGCCCGAGACAGGGCTGGGGTGTGGCTCCGCGGGAGAGTGCACACAGATTCCATTCCCAACACCAGACGACAAAAAAGGTCCTTGGATATCCCCTAGCACAGAGGCCCACTGTGTAATAAGCAAAGTTGTTAGGTGCCGTCAAGTCAGTTTCTGACTCATAGCGAACCTATGTACAATAGGCGAAACACTATTGTCAGTGCTTCTCTGCTGTTCATAGGGTTTTCAATGGCAGATTGATTTTTGGGAGTGGGTTGCCAAGTCCTTCTCCCAATAAGCAAAGTAGGGACCACAGAGAGGAGGTGCAGCTGAGCACAAGGCTAGAAACCCTCAGCAGGCGTTTGCAGGAGGCCCATCTGAGGAGTGGACACAAAGCTGAAGGGAGCAAATGGCAAGGCTGGGCTTCTCCCACGCAGCCCTCCTGAAGCGGGGTGGGGGGGCATCGAAATCAGCAGCCCACTCCCCCTCTGCCAAGCAGAGTGTGCTGCCGCTCCCTCACTGCCCGGGTACTCACGTGCTTAAAGCAGCTGACAGGGGCAGCCTTGTAACTGTGATCCTTTAGGAACTTCCCCCAGTCGAACCCCAAGACCAGAGCTGCAGAGCAGAAAGAAGAGCTGAGGCTGGGGCCCTCGCAGTAGCCGCACTAGGAACCTGTACTCTGAGGAGCCCATTGGGGCCCTGCAGCTCCTAATGGCTCTGCCCCACCTGCGGCCAGCAGGAGGGTGAGCACTGAGCCTAAAGGCCAACAGGAACTCAGGATGTCTCCTCTTCTCCCACAAAGAAAGGAAACTTCAGCTATCTGTGGGCTTGAATTGCTCGGACCTCCCTCATTAGCCACACCCACCTGGATGGGTGGGAGGAGCATCCACCTAAGCCACTACCACCCTTCAGGCTCTGGAGGAGCTTCAGTCCAAAACTCAGATCAAACACAGCAGTGGGACTTGGGCATACATTTAATTTGCTCAGAAATGGCTACACTCATCCTACCACCCACTTCCCACTCCCTGACCCTCCACTGCCCCAGGGAAAGAAGCCATAGGGACAACAATAAAGAGAAACAAAAGCAGCTAATTCTTGGCTTCTGAGGGATCTAGGGTAGGGGTCCAGGCAATTTAAGGGGAATTGAGGGGATTTTCTGAAGTCATGCCCCCAATACCCAGCAGATGGGGAGATGGAATCCACAGTGGGCCTAGGTTCCAGCACTTTCTAGGAGGCTATCTTTTTCAGTCCTCACTCCTAGAGAAGGCCCTCTCTGCCCTGGCCCCCTCACTCCAGGCTTCTGTCTCACCATCTTGTCCTGTTGGTGTCCCGTCTGCTAGCTGTCCTGTCCCTTGGGAGTGGAGGAAGGCTCCAATTTTGGCTGACCAGGCCGCCTTGTGCAGGACTTTGGCTTTCTTGGTGGGCGGTTTTCCCTGGAGGGAAGAAGAGAGGATGTGGGATAACCTGGTAACCATGAGCGTGCTTCTCAGGTTGGATTGCTAAGGTTGAGGTCCTGGTCTTGGGTCTATTACTTAACCTCTTTTGGGCTCCAGTTTCCCTTGTAAAACTCCATGATGAGATAGAACAATGCTTAGCCCAGCGGGTAGTTGTGGAGAGGGATGGGGGCGGTCAGTAGGACTGCAGAGCAAGCAGGGACATGTGCTCTTTCAGGTCTCTGCTTCCTCTAGGAACCTCTTCCTACCAGCTTCACCTTTCAGTCATACCCGTCCTCCCAGGCTCCTGCAGATCTGTAATAAAGAACGGGCTCCAGAGGGGCCAGAAACTCCAAATCCAGAGGCAACTTTGTGTACATACATGAATGTTCTGGAGCAAGTCCATGGCCTTCATCAGGTGCTTAAGGGAAAGGCCACTCAGTCTCTGTACCTTGTCATTCATTTTCTCTTTTTTTTCTTTTCTTTCTTTTTTTGCTTTTGGCAGGGTCTTACTATGTAGCCCAGGATGGCCTGAAACTCTCGATCCTCATGCCTCAGCCCCTCCATTGCTGGGATTACAGGCATGCACCACCATATTTGACTTTTACCTTATAATTTAAGCGCTGATGAGAAAGGCCGGGAATTTACTAAACAAGTCAGTGAAGCAGAAATGTGGGTTTAAGTCCCAGATGGACTTGAAGTCAAATCCTACTTCTATAATTTTTAACTATACACCTTTGAGTAAGTTACCAAAATTTTTGAGACTTTGAGATAGGGATTTTTTAAACCCATTTTTTAGGAGCATTGATGAGCTGAGAATGCCAAGCCCTCAGCAAATACCCACAAATTGTAGCTGTTCCCAACATCATTAGCTCCCTGAAGAAAGGGATCTTCTTAAGCCTTGACTAAAATCCACAAAACAAGGGGAACAACAATAATTGCCTCACGAGGGGGACAGAATGCGCCGGGGTGCAGCTCAGTGGCATAATGCTCTCCAATCCTGCAGGAAGACCTGGGTTCAGGCCACAGTACCATAAAGAACAAAAACAAGGCGATGAAGCATATGAAGCACTAGGCAGAACTGGCAACGGCAGCTCCCAACAAACAGCGCAGCGGTGGTTCTCAGGCTGTGCTACACATTAGAACCTGGACGCTCTTTAAATTCCCAGGGCCAGACCCCACCCCACCCCGACTACAGCAGACGGGTGGGAGTGGGGCTCAAGTACTGATACTGTTAAAACCTTCCAGGTGATCTCTCTGTGGAACCAAGTTTGAGAACCAGTGCTGTGGGTATTGGAAACAACTTAGGGCCAGGCATCTGCGACGAGGTCCCAGCCAAAGTGCCACTGCTCTGTTCCTACAAAACCATACTAGGAAAGTTATTCTGACCCCCAGATATCAGCACACTTAAATGTGTGGATTCCACAATATATATCTAAGGTGTGGGTTTCTATCTCTAAAAATTCTATACATGTCACCAATAGAGGCTGGCAGGGTTATCTAGGTGGCTGCCTATGACATGGAGTCAGACACAAGGCTAATTTCCTAAAGCCACCATGGCCTGTGATTCTTACGCCTGTTTCCCAGCTTCCTTTCAAGACATTTATAAAAGTGTAGCCTGCTGGGTGCAGTGGGGCACGCCTGTAATCCCAGCGGCTTGGGAGGTGGAGGCAGGAGGATCACAAGTTCGAGACCAGGAGCAGTCTGTGTAACTTAGAGAGACCCTGTCTCAAAAAGTAAAAAAAATGGGCCGGGGGTACAGCTCAGTGGTCCAGCACTTGCAAAATCATGCAAGTGCGAGGGCCTGGGTTCAATCCTCAGTACCACACACACAAAAAAAAAAAAAAAAAAAAAAGGTGTAGTGTGGAGCTCAAGGGTGTCAGGTGCCCCCACACTTAGAATTCAGTTACTGAGAATGTGCCGGGCACGGTGGCACACGCCTGTAATCCCAGCGGCTCGGGAGGTGGAGGCAGGAGGCTCGCAAGTTTGAGACCAGAGGCAGCCTGTGTAACTTAGCAAGACCCTGTCCCCCCCGCAAAAAAAAAGTAAAAAAATGGGCTGAGGGTGCAGCTCAGTGGTACAGCACTTGCAGAGCATGCAAGTGCAAGGCCCTGGGTTCAAACCCCAGTACCAGAGGAAAAAAACAAAAACAAAAAACAAAATAGTTATTGAGAATGTCAGGTTCTGGGGATGTGGGTGAGGAATAGAAGGCAGCATGAGGAATTTATAATCTAACATGCTCCAGGAATGGACTTATGTGTCCACCAAAGTTTTAGAGCACCCTAAATACCACGAAATTTACCTCAGATGGCCACAAGCAAGGAGCTCCCCTAGCCTGCTAGGCCCTTGCCTTAAGGCAATTGCTGGTTCCCATCTCAGCACCCGGGGCTCCCAGATGATTGCACGTGGCTGCTTCTCACCTGCAGTCTAGCCAAGATACTGGCTTTCTTGGAGTTGGAGGAGTAGCTCCTGGAACAGGAGACGCTGCAGAACCTCTTGGTCTTGGAGAAGAATGCTTCCCTCGTGCCCACGATACCACACATCTCACAGACAGCTGGGAAGAGAAGCGAGCACGTGACTCCCACCACACATTCACTTCCACTCAAGATGACGGGCCCTTCAAAACCCAGGGCACTGTAGTTAACCAGGTGAGCCCAGCTCCCACTAAGGCTGACGGAATTGGAATAAGAGGAGAAGGTGGGACTGGTATGTACCTTCTCCCCAACCCGAGACAGAGTCTCACCACAGTGCCTAGGCTAGCCTTGAACTCCTGGGCTCAAGTGATGCTCTTGCTTCAGCCTCCCAAGTAGCTGGGACTACAGGCGTGTGCCACTGTACCCAGCCTGGTGTGTGTATCTAAATCCCCTTTGCCCGAGCTACACTGCTTGGCCTCCGTTGGCTTTGTACCAATAGTGGCCCTAAGGGAAATCCCTGTGGATGACTATGGAAATGGTAAGTGTTAATAAGTTTTCAAGGGAGGAAAGTGAGAAGAGGAAAAAGTGCCAAAGTCAATTAATCTCTGTGGCTCTATTTTCTTTATCGCAGTAGTTGGGAGGCTGAAGCAGGAGGATCATGAATCCCAAACCAGCCTGAACTACACAGCAAGACACTGTCGAAAAACCAAAAGTCAAAGCAGGGAAGAGACTGAACTAGAGCCATGTTTCAACCCTGACCATATGAGAATCACGTGAGGAGCTTTAGAAAACGCCAGAGGCTGAAATTCTATGAAATTGTTCTGTGGTGGGACACTGGCGCCTGTAGTTTGTTATGAGCTCTCCAGGTGATTCTAATCTGCAGCCGGGGTCAGGAAACCCTGAGCTAACTGGTCTCTAATGATTCCTTCTCGTTCTCAAGTTCTCAGAGACGAGTTAGAAGACTGAAGGTGGTAAGATAAAAGAAACGAGGAGAAGCCAAAGTGAATGGAAGGAAAGAAGACTGAACTGGCAAAGAGCATTCGATGGCTCTTCTAAGGAGTTCAGGCATGAAGGAATGCGGTGTCCTCAGACCCTCTAGCTGCCTCCTTTTCACAGGCACCACCTCCAAGGGCATGACACTGGGGTCCAGAAGCTACCCAAGCACCACAGCTCCAAAGTCAACTGGCTTCCACATGACCCAAGAGGATTCTTTCTCTTTTCTTTTCTTTTCTAGAGTATTCTTTCTCTTTTCTTTCTCTTTTTTTTTTGCAATATTGTGGATTGAACCCAGGGACTCACACATGCTAGGCAAGCACTCTACCACTGAGCTGCAGGCACAGCCCGGTTTTTATTTTTTACTTTGAGGCAGGGTCTTGCTACATTGTGCTGCCTCTGGCCTTGAACCTATGGTCCTTGTGCCTCACCCTCCATCTGGCCTGAATTCACCATCCTCCTGCCTCAGCTTCCTGAACTGTGGGGATTACAGGCACGTGCCAGTGTTCAGCTCCACTCCGATCCTCTTAACTGGAGGTCCCTTTATCTTGTATTTCCCCCACAACTCCCTGACTGCTAACCCATAAGCTATTCTTGTCCCTTCTATGAAAGTACTCTTAACACCTCAAGCTTCTGATCTTCTCCACATCTGGACTTAGAAATTCTCAGCCTACTCAAATGTAAAAGCAGCACCATAGCCAGGTGCTGTGGAACATGCCTGTAATTCCAGCATTTCAGAAGGCTGAGGCAGGAGAATTACCAATGTGAGACCAGAGGCAGCCTGTGCAACCTAAACCCTGTCTCAAAAATAAAAAGGGGGAGCCGGGCGCGATGGCGCATGCCTGTAATCTCAGCAGCTCAGGAGGAGGAGGCAGGAGGATCGCAAGTTTGAGACCAGAGGCAGTCTGTGTAACTTAGCGAGACCCTGTCTCAAAAAGTAAAAAAAAAAAAAGGCTTGGGGTGCAGCTCAGTGGTCCAGCACTTGCAGAGCATGCAGGCAAGAGGCCCTGGGTTCAACCCCCAGTATTGCAAAAATAAATAAATAAATAATAAATAAATAAACAAATAAAAAGGGGGCTGGGGGTGCAGCTCAGGGGTGGAGCACTTGCCTAGCATGCACAAGGCCCTGGGCTCAACCCCCAGTACTGGAAAATGAAAACAAAAACAGCACCATGTTACTGGCATCAAATATGTATTGAAGAAAACTGTTAGCTGCATGAAAGAAGGAATGAAATCACAATGCGGAATCGGGCTGCAGGAGAGGAAAGGACTCTTGTGGCCAGGCCCCTAGATATCTGATCCCTGAGACACCACGGCAAATAGCCTTTTATATGTGGATGGCGCTGCCCACATTGTCTGTGTCCCTCCTGCTCTTCCTCCATAACCTCCCAACTCCTCTCCAACTCCAGGGGACACTGTGAAGGCACCTGGCTCAGAACCGCTGCCATCCAAGGAGCGGTGATTCCCAGGGCTGAGCAGATGCAGGGGAGAGGTGGGCAGCTCCCCCGCTTCCCGATCCTCATTTTCTGCTTCACTTGACTCCTCCAGATAGGAGCTGCTCTCACTGCCCACGCTGCTGTTGTAGCTCCGGAAGCTGTCATAGCCACCGAACAGCTCCAAGTCATCATCTTCCTCCTCTTCTTCCATTGGTTCTGAAGATGGGGTCTCCTAGGGAAGGGTGACACAAACCAGGCAGAAGGAATCATAGTTGACTTTAGTATACGGGGAGAGAATTTGCAGATCTGCTATCAACCGCCTCCCTTTTTTTTGCGATACTAGGCATTGAACCGCAGGGCTGGGATTTAGGTTGGTAGAGCGCCGCTCTGCAGTCTCTGAGGTCCCGAGTTCGGTTCCCACCACCACAAAGATGGGAGATGGATGTGGCAATCCACTCCCAAGACAATCCCAAAACAATCAGCCGCTGAAAACCTTCTGAGGGTCACTATGAGTCGGACATGATTCAATGGCACCTAACAACAAAAACAGGCGTTGAACCCAGGGCCTCGCGGTTGCATGCTTTGCAAGTGCTGGACCACTGAGTGGCATCCCCAGCCCATTTTTCTACTTTTTTGAGACAGGGTCTCACTAAATTACGCAGCATTTCTCTGGTCTCGAACTTGTGATCCTCCTGCCTCTGCCTCCCAAGTCGCTGGGATTACAGGCGTGCGCCACTGCACCTGGCTATCAACCCCCTTTCTGGTTCTTTTGTCAAGTCAACACTATTGGGAACTTTCCAAATACACCTTTTTGCAAACATCAGGATCGTTTCTTTTGTTTACATACTTCTCCACTACAACTAGACAGAACAGCATAAGATAAAGTGTTAGGAATTCACTAGCTTCCCCTATGGATTTACAACTGATGATATTTTAATATGAATGACCTAGAATACAGACGCTCCTTGACTTTCAGTGGGGTTACATCCTGATAATCCCGTCATAAATTGAAAATACTGTAAGTTGAAAATGCACTTAAGACACCTAACCTATCAAACATTGTAGCTTAACAACACCGTACACAATAGAGTAAGGCTGACTGGAAGCTGTGGCTTGCTGCCATGGCCCAGCACCACCAGAGAAGAGCATGTTGCAGACTGGTAGACTAGGAACAGATCAAAATTCAAAGTATAGTTTCTACTGATTGTGTATTACTGTCACACCATTGTCAAGTTGATAAACTATAAGTCAGGGACCAGAGGTCTTCACCACATTGTGAAAATATCCACATAAAGCACCTCACAAAGATTTTCTAGGGTAGAAGATGTATACTGGAAATTCAGCTGGGCGAGGTGGCACATACTTGTAATCCCAGTGAATCAGAAGGCATAGCCAGGAGGATTGTGAATTTGAGGCTGGAGGCAGCCTGAGGAACTTAACAAGACCTTGTCTCAAAATAAAAAGTAAAAACTGGGCTGGGGATGTTTAACCTCCAGCACTGCTAAAAAAAATTCATTCTTCCCTGTTCAGCATATATACACCAAAAGAATCTCAACTCAAAGACAATTTGAGTCGGCCAGGCACGGTGGTGCATGTCTGTAATCCCAGCAGCTCGGGAAAGGGAAGTAGGAGGATCGCAAGTTCAAGATCAGAGGCAGTCTGTGTAATTTAGCGAGACTCTGTCTCAAAAAGTAAAAAAAATGGGCTGGGGGTGCAGCTCAGTTGTCCAGCACTTGCAGAGCATGCAAGCGCGAGGCCCTGGGTTCAACTCCCAGTATCACACACACACACACAAAAGACTATCTGAGTCAAAGAAAAGTCAATTTGAGACCCACACTGTTGCAGTCAGATGATACATAGGTACGGCATGGTGGTATGTACCACAGCTTTGGTTTCAGCTCTGATCCTAATTAGCTATGGGTCTTTGGGCAAGTCATTTAACTCTGGTGGTCTCAATTTTCTGATCTATGCAAAAAGAAATATATTGATTCACAGGATATGAGATACAAGAGAGATACTACATATAAATCTACCTAACGTAGTAGAAAAATTGTGATGTAAGATAAAAAGTTTGAGGGCTGAGCTGGGCGCGGTGGCACACGCCTGTAATCTCAGCGGCTCCCAGTGGCTCAGGAGGCAGAGGCAGGAGGATCCCACGTTCGAGACCAGAGGCAGTCTGCTTAACTTAGCGAGACCCCGTCTCAAAAAAGTAAAAAAAGTGGGCTGGGGGTGCAGATCAATGGTCCAGCACTTGCAGAGCATGCAGGCGCGAGGCCCTAGGTTCAACCCAGGGTACCACAAAAAAAAAAAAAAAAGTTTGAGACTTTGGGCTCAAATACCATCTCTAGTGTTTGGTTTTCTTTTTCTTTTCTTTTTGTTGTTGTTGTTTGTCATTTTTTTGGTTTTTCGAGACAAGGTCTTGCACTGATCCTTCTGCCTCAGCCTCATGAATACTGGGATTACAGGGGTGCACAACCACGCATGCGGCTGATCTGTAGGGCTTACCAGCTGTATGACTTGCAGCCAACCAGTGCCTTAGCTTTCACAAAATAAGGATGATACCACCCATTTAATAGGATTTAGGGGGGGGAGAGATAATACAAATAAAGCACTCAGAACACCGATTTGCACATAGTAAGTACTTAATAAATGTTAGCAATTAAGGCCGGGTGTGGTGGCGCACGCCTGTAATCCCAGCAGCTCGGGAGGCGGAGGCGGGAGGATCGCAAGTTCGAGACCAGAAGCAGTCTGCGTAATTTAGCGAGACCCTGTCTCAAAAAGTAAAAAAAATGGGCTGAGGTGCAGCTCAGTGGTCCAGCACTTGCAGAGCATGCAGGCGAGAGGCCCTGGGTTCAACCCCCAGTACCGCAAAAAAAAAAAAAAAAAAAAAAAGTTAGCAATTATTACTGTCTAAAAGCAAGGCCTCTCCAATCAGATTTGCCCAGGTTTGAATCCTGGGCTCTAACACTTTCTTATTAACTGTGATTTTGTGCAACATAGTTGGATTTCCTGCCCTTAGATTCTTCATCAATTTAATATAGATAAAGAAGCTTTTTTTTTTTCTCTGTTTTTTTTTTTCTTCCGCAGTATTTGTGGTTTGAACCCAAGTCTTCACGCATGCTTTGCAAGCACTCTGCCACTGAGCTGCATCCCCAGCCCATTTTTTATTTTGTAATATGGAGACATGGTCTCGCTGAGTTATGCAGGCTGCCTCTGGGATTACAGGCGTGACACCAGGCCAGGTCATAACAGGCCATCTTTAGAGGATTGTTATGAAGATCTAGATAAGATATATAAAGCCTGGTTCTGTTTTCAGCAGTTAAAAACAGCTCTGAAAGTATGAGCTATTATTTTCCATTTTACTATTCTCCTTTACTATTGTAGAGTTTTCTAGCCATCCCACTTTATATTTGCAACTACACAAGCAAAATATGTTTAGAAGGAAACTGAATTGAAGCCGAATGATTAAAAGGTGGGTAGGTTACAGGTGGCTGCAGTAGAGTAGGAAAAGCATAACAAGTAAAGCTTGCAGGCTGACATAGTTAGTCCCACCTCCCTCACTGCCCAGCTGAGTAAACTTCCTGGGGAATCCACCTCTCCTTTAACCATACAGACGAAACAATATCACAGAATGACTGTGAGACTGCTGGGAAATAAAACACGTGAACGCCCCCGGCCTGGAGTGACGTTAACTTTTAACCCCCTTCGCTTCTCACGTGGGTATGATAGGTCTCCTGACCCCTCAAGAACACAACCACGAGACAAAGAAGATGCAGGGTTTCACGGATCCGAACCCAGTTCTCTTCCAGCCAGGGAGACTCCCTCTCCGATCTCTTTGCAGGACGTCAGCCCCAGCTCTATGAAAGCCAAAAGTAACACCGATGGCCTCTGGCCCTAGTTCAGCTTTAATACCTCAGTTTAGTAATCCTTCCGCCCTCCACCCTATTGTTGTTAGGTGCCGTGGGGTCGGGTCCGACTCACAGCGATCCTATGTACAACAAAACGAAACCCTCCCCGGATACTGTGCCATCCCAGGCACTGTGTCAGCGCTTCTCTGCTATTCACAGGTTTTCAATGGTTGGTTGTTTTCGGGGAGTGGGCTGCCAGGTCCCTCTCCCAAGCCTACATACAGCACCGGGTGTTCCCAGGTGGTCTCCGCCGCTAAAAGGCCTCAAGATGGGCCTGCCAAGCGAGCCTCTTGGGGGTCCCCTTCCCCCCGCGACGCTAAGCCCTCTGCTTCTCACCTCAACGCCTCGGGGCTTCTCCATGATACTTAACTCTGCTCCTCCAACCGCCACCAAGCGCAGGAAGCCATATTGGCCTCGTCGCGCTCCCCGAGCGCACTCATTGGCCAGCTCCCGGACACGAGGACCAATCGCGCTGCAGAAAAGGAGAAGCCGGTTCCGTGGCCGCCCCCACCCCGTCTCCACGTTGGGCGAGTTGGGAACGCGCTGGCGGTTGTGGGACGTGTAGTTTCCGGCGGAGCGCACGCTGGGCTGGGAGGCGTCGCCATAGCGACGCGGCGCCCCGGGCGGCGGTGCGGGTGGCGTGGTCTTCGTGACGCCAGCTTCCGCCGCTCTTCGCGATGCGGTTCTTCGTTGAGCTGTTGCTGAGCGCCCGCGACAGACGTTTCCAGGCGCGGGGAATCAACGCGCGCTTTCCCCAGTTAGAACTCGAAGGTGCCCTTGTAGACGCCTACAGAGGAGCCCATTTCCAAGTCAGGCAGACGGTGGAATCCTTCGGGGGCCACTGCTGCGAATGTCCAGCTCGCTGAAAATCTTCAGCGCTCGCCCCATCGCTGCCTCACGAATAACATCTGGAACCTTGGGCTCGCCGCCTCGTCATCGATCGCGTTTGGAGTCCCCGCAACCTCCTTCCACGCCCCGAGTTCTGGGCGCGATTGTGGAGCCTCACAAAGTTCTCGAGTCCACAGACCCCCAGGTGACCGTTTTAGGCGAGCGCTCTACCACTGAGCCACCTCCCCAGCCCAGTCACCGTTTTGAAGAAGAAACGGTGGTTCCTCATTTCCAAGACAACGCAGGGTTAGAATCTAAGATTTAGTCCTATTTTTTCCCCCTGTAAGATGCTGTGTCTCAATGAATTGACACTCTAAATGTAACAGGTGCAGTGGAATATGTATGAAACATATTTCTAAATTTGAGATCCGCTACCCTGATGTGAAAGTCTTGATCTCTTTCCTTCAGCTACTTCTACCCTAAACTCTTGGTTTCTGTTTGGTGTATGTGTGTTATTTTTGTTTTTTTATTTTTGAGACAGGGTCTCACTGTGTACCCCAGAATGACCTGGAACTCTCGAGGTAGACCAGGCTGGCTCAAACTTCCTCTGACACTCCTGCCTCTGCTTCTCAGGTGCTGGGATTACAGGCGGGCACCACCACACCTGGCACTACTCTAAACTCTTGTATCTATCCTGTCAACAAGTGGTGTTCTTGTTTGTTCCTTCAGTACTTGGGGTTGACCCCAGGGCCTCATGCGTGCTAGGCAGGTGCTCTATCACTAAGCCACACTCTCTCCCCCTTTTTTGAGACAGGATCTCACTAAATTGAGCAGGTCACCTGTGGCCTCAAACCTGCCCTCCCCCTGCCTCAGCCTCATGAGTCACTGGGATTACAGGTGTTCCCAGTGGCACCTGACTCAAGTGTTGGTTCTTTTACTCCCAAAATATGTGTATCCTGTATCTCTCCATCACTATTACCCTAATACAATCCATCTGCCTACTGCAAAGGGTTTCAGCCAGTGTCATGCTTGAATCTTCACATTCTTTGACCCACACAGGTGATTTTATTTATTATTAGTGTCTGTGTGTGTGTGTGTGTGTGTGTGTGTGTGTGTGTGTGTCTGTGTGTGTGATGGTGATGATTGAACTCAGAGCCTCAAGCATGCTAGGCAAGCATTCTACCACTGATCTAAACTCCTAGCCTCACAAGTGATTTTTAAAAAACCATAAACCAGATCATGGGCCTACTCTTGCTTAAAACCCCTAAAGGCTTCTCCTTGCTCTTAGAGTAAAATCCAAACACCCCATTAAAATCATTCACTCTTCTCTTATTCCTGTTTCTTGAGCACCAAAGCTTGAGTTGGCTTGGAAGTTAAGGCCAAGAGAAGGAACGGAAATGGAAAAAAGGGAAGCTTTATGGAATATTTACGTAGTGCTTACTGTGGCTTACTGTTTGTCAAATGGTGCTGAACTCTGGGGAAAGGCAGGTGAACACCTCTGTCCTCATGGAGCTTACTGCGTCTTGCAGGGTGACAGTGAAAATGTAATCAACCACATCTAATTCCAGCTGAGAAGGAATTTGGACGGGGGCTGTAATGGAGCAAGGGAAAGGGGCTCCTGGATAGGGGTGGGGGAAGAAGTCCTGCCTGTTAGGAAGCATACAGTGACCTGCAGGGTGAGGAGGAGCCATCTGGGAGAAGGAGGTGGGAGGAGGGAGAGTGTTCCAGGCAGAGATCCAGGGTTTAGGAAGTGAGGTGAAGAACAAGAGAATGTAATGGAAAACTTTTTTGTTTTCCATTATGTATGTGATGGTGCTGGGGATCAAGCCCAGGGCCTTAAGCTTGCTAAACACCATCTCTACCACTGAGCTACACCCTTAACCCAATAGGAAACCTTTGAAGGTTTTAAGTAGGGAAGTGAAGTGATTCAACGTTTTTCTTCTTTTTTTTTTT
>VMDO01036190.1:0-15343 GCA_007922755.1 Pedetes capensis
AAGAAGCAATCTCATAGATTCTCGAGCAGATAGTGGAGAAGACTAACTCCAGAGGCCTTTGAGTGATATTACTTAACAATTCCTTGACCTTGAATGACAGAAGCACAATTTTACAGTAGACTTCATTTTCACTTGGATCTGATTGATGGAAAAGCATGCATTTTTTTCCCCTCTGTGACATCCCACTTTATATTCCAGTGAAGAGCTTCTGAAAACTTGCAGAAAATTGAGCCAGTCTTTGCTGTCAGAAAAAGACCAATTTATGATTTGATGATAGCTGCAACAATTTTGAGGATTCTAAGTAAAACAGGTCAAATATCCATACAGAAGGTAGCAGAAATGAGTTCCACAATGTGTTTTTTCTGACTGACTCAGGATCAACACTTCACTATGCTGTCATCTGTGCACCTTAGAAATTGAGTCTACCCAGATGGATAAATTTAGACTGATAATGGGACCAGAGAGACCTCATAAGCAGCAATAAGTTTATTGTTCTCAAAGCAGAGATTTAAATTATTTTAACTATTAATGTATACTTTAAAATTGTAGATACTGAGTGAAATATTAAATAAGGGGTACAATAGATGTGATTACTTTAAAATACATGCAAAAATGCTATAGACTTGGTACTAAGAATATTTAAACTTAGTCATATTCCTTTCACAATTAAGGACTATAGATCCATTACTAAAATTTAGCTCTCATTTTACAAATTTGAATTCATAGTCTAGACAACAGTAGTTTTGGTAAGGCAAAATCAATTAATTCACTGATCTTTTTGCGATTCTAGAAACCATGCAAAAATACTAAATTTTCAGCATTATGAGGGCAGGAAACTGTCCTACTTATCAAGACAGAATCATGTGTACCTATACCATTGCCTCATCCACTGGTCTTTACTAGCATCAAAAAAATAAAACAAGAAAAAAATGGAGAAAGAAAACACTTATTGTACTGTCATAATCCAAAAAGATAGAATTGTTTTTTACCTTATTTTTTGAAATTCTCTGCTGTATTCCGAGACGCTTGACACATATTTTTCACCAGACTGTGTTCGGTAAATACATGTGAACTAAATCCTAAAGTATTTCTCTTTATGCTTGACTCAGTACATTTCCCAGTTACTGTACAAAACATTCATGTATTTGTTTATTTGGAGTTGTGAGAGATAATATCAATATTTTCTAATTTCCTCTGATTCTTTTTCATGCTTTGTTTGTAATGGATCTGGCTGTTGGACTCATTCAATTCAGACTCAATCTTCATATTCCTCTAAGTAGAAGAAAAGAAAGGTCAGCAACTTTTATTGTTTAATGGCTTGTAATGATTCGTGGAGTTGCTTTGCTGGCAATGCCTGTTACCTAAGTGAGAGTCTGGGAAAGAAGAAACACAGTTGACTGACTGGGAAAAATATAGGTCTCTATTAGATGGTTCTCGTTTAAAAAGTGAGAGAATAGTACTGTGCCATATCCAAAGTATGACTATGATTAAAAGAGACACTGTGTATTTTGAGAAATCAAAGCTCAATTTCTTTGAATTTTCATTAATTTTAAATGTTTGTAAAATTATGTCATATGACTTCTCATTTAATTACCACTTTTGACAATTCAGACTGTGATACACAGACAATTGAAATGAGTAATCAGTATTTTGTTGAATTAAAATGTTGATTATTGTTGAGTCATTAAAATACATAAAGAAATATGTTGTAGTAAAGTGTGTATCTTAATAAAGGATAATCTATTGTTCTCCAAATTCATATTGCTCTTCTTGAGTTTCTAAATCAAATATCTACTTAGATAAATGAATGTAGGTGTTTATCATAATGATGATAATATTATTGTTATTAGGTGCTGTTTGGTAGTGTTTATGGATAATTTGTTTCACTGTTTCTTTAGACTTAAGCATCCATCCTTCCTATATCTACTGCTAATGTATACAAATATCCTCCATTTATGGCCGCCATTTAACTACAGACTATTCTCAGCCCTAATGACCTGCAGGTAAACTTCATACGCATTACATATTATTCCTCATGTTCTTCCTTGAGGCAGATAAGAATGTCAAAATCTCCTCCAGATACTGTAAGAGCAAAATAGAGTGGTGGTGATGGTAAGGGAAGGAGAAGATTAGGGTGTGTGGGGGATGTTTACAAGCTCAGAGGCTCTTTCTGTGCTGTTATTTATTGACCCTTTGTGTGTCCTAGAGCTCTCTCATATTGTTAAACTGGATTTCAGCAGAGAACTAGAAAAATAATCCTCTTTTCTACTTAAATCCATAAGCCTATGGTGGTTAAGATATTTTTAACACCTAGGAGTTCCAAATATGAACATTCCAAACCTCAAAATGGATTAGCCTTTAAGAGAAGTTTCCTACATAAAATTACTTTATATATTTACATACCCTTATCTTATGTATGATTATATATTACCATTATTATGTTGTATAACAAACAATTGAACAACCATCCTGAAATTAAACAAGAAATTATTTGTTCAGGAATCTGAGAAACTTAGCTGATGTAATCTTAGTTCACTAAGAGGCTATGTCTTCTGAGTGTTGTTTATTACTAGTATTTTTAAATTTATGATAGTTTAAGATATCTCAGGCTTCATAACCAGGTATAGGCATTCTACCACTGACCCACAATCATGGCCCCTTTTTAATTTATTTATTTTGTTACATGGTTTCACTAAAATGTACAGGTCCAGAGTTGAGAGCAGATGGCAAAAGCAGAAGCAGAAATTATCATGTGTTCTTTCTTGTCTCTGTGGAATGCTTGTTAAGAATTCAAAACCCTGAAGCAATCCTGAAACAATCAGCCGGTGTGAACCCTTTGAATGGCAGGGAAGCACTGACATAGGCCTGGACATGGCACAAGGTTGAGGAGTGTTTCATTCTGTTGTATATAAGGTCACTACTAGTTGCACCCAACTTGATGGCATCTAACAACAGCAACAGGAAAACTATATATAATATGAGAATATTTATGTTGCTATTGTTAGCTGTCCTTCAGTTGAGTCCTCTACCAAGTGACCTGCACAGGGTTCTCAATGGCTGATTGTTTCAGGATTGCTTCTGGAATGGATTGGGGATTAAACCTGATCCTTCAGACAGCATGGAGCAGCACTCTACCAACTGAGCAAAATCCCAGAGAGAATATTTATAGTCCATTAAATGTTCAAAAAATGGCCAACAATAACCACAGACATTGAAACTTTAGACAATTATCTAAACAAATAAAGAGGATGACTATGATGATATCTCAAAACTGCAGAGTAACCCAGACAATAAATTATTTGAGTTATTTTGCTGCGATTTTTTTAACAGTTTTGAGATAATTTATATAAATCATTCCTAAGTATTGATTGAGAAACTTGAAATTTTCCTGGTTCTCTTTTTAGCTCTTAAGTTGAATATTTACTGTATGCACTTTTTTCTTCAGTACTAGGGGTTGAACCCAAAATGTTGTGCATGCTAGGCAAGTGCTCTACCACTGAGCCCTACCCTCCACCCCTTTTTTGTTTTTATTTTTGAGACAGGGTCTTAATAATTCACGTAGACTGGCTCTGGCCCTGAATTTCTGAACCTACTGCCTCAACTTTCCAAGTCACTGGAATTACAGGGGTGTACCATAGTGCCCAACTTCTCTAAAAGTCTTGATATCTTACCTATGATAAGAATTGAATTTCAACCTATACTTACTTGGAGAGCAAAATTTTTAAGTGGTGAAGTTGGAGGATGTTTAGTGAAGGAAAATTCCAAGTGGTAAGTATACATCTTTTTTTTCTTGTTGCCTATAGTACAGTGAGTGAAGAAAGATGTAAATTAAGGAACAAATGTTAAGTAAAATAGGACTAGATATTAGACTTGGAGAAAAATTTAGAGCCTATCTAGATTGAGTCTACAAACATATCACCCTTGAATCTGACCTTAACATATCTCTGAAGCTAAGCTGGGTTGAGTGTGGTTAGTTCTTGAATGGGAGATCACCTGGGAATACCAGGCACTGTAGACTTGGGAGGAGGAACTGGCAGTCCACCTCCAAAACAAACAGCCATTGAAAACCCTATGAATGGCAGAGAAGTACCAACATAGTGCAGGTTGTGGCCCAGTGTTTTGTTCTGTTGTACACAGGGTCACTATATGTCAGACACGACTCAAAAAGCAGCCAGAAACAACAACATCTAGGTTGCAAAAGAAACCAAAATTAGACAATCCACTTTCAGGATATTGTGCTCTAGGGTGAAATTAAAATTATAGCTGGAAAACCTTTGGCTAGTTTGGCGAGAGTAATAAAAGATGACCGTATGTAATTACAATGAAGGCTCTTTTCAAAGAGTAGCTGTGTGACTTCTCTCAGAAATGGCAGATGCTAAGGATAAGACAAACATATCTAAGAAGGACACATGGAGAAGTCTCTTGATTGGTAAATGGAATCCCTCTGACATATATGAGAAACCCACAAAGTTTTTGAGAAGTTTCTACTATTATCCTTTTCAATTTACCATGAAAGGGAAAGAGGAAGGACAAAACTGAAAGCTATATAACATCCAAAACTCTATGGGCAGCTGGGAAAAAACAAACACCCAGATGCAAACATACCACGTCCTTTGTCAAAAAAATAAGTATTCTGTGTGCAGAGACACTTGCTTAGGGACTGAAAGAATGAATAACACATTTATTCCCAGGCTGTGAAACCCAAGAATAATTTATAATTGCGTTTAACTGGCAGGATTTAGAAATGCTGTTCAGTTGCACTGTAGGAGCTCACAGAATGTTGGCTATTGAACATATTGACAAGATAATTTTTAATATAGTCTAATCATTGTAGGAAATAACTACTTCTATCAGCAGAAATGATGGACAAAACGGGGTTGAGAGATTGGCTGCATTTGCATGGATTAAGAATATTTAGAGCAAACAAAGGATATAACAAGTCAGAGAGAGAGAGAGAGAGAGAGAGAGAGAATGAGAATTTAGGATTACTCTATCATCTACTAGCACTAGAAAATACACTAGAAATTATAGCACAAGTAGTTATCCTTACATAAAATCACTAATACATTCACACTCTTCAACAAACTTGTCTCCACTTACATAAGCCTTTTTCCCTTTAATCAAGTTCGTGTGGAAGCACTAATATGAAAAAAGAAACTACCAATCATCAACACTATGTAAAATACAATCTTTCACCAATTATGCACACAATACATTATTGTTGTCGTTAGGTGCACTTGAGTTGTTTCTGACTCATAGAGACTCTCATAGGGTCTTTGATGGCTGATTGTTTTGGGATTGTTTTAAGAGTACTTCTCTCATTTTTGTTGTGCTGGGGATCAAACCCAGGGCCTGAGAGACCACAAAGTGGCACTCTACCAACTGAACTAAACCCCAGACCCCAACATATTTGAGGACTATTTATATGTTTGTAAATGTGTTAAAAAAAAAATATATATATATAATGTAATTATACATGTGAATAAATGCATACAGACACAGACATATAGATATACATATACATTTATATCTGTGCATACACATATACCTATGGAACTATATGTGTTATTAACTTTGGCATGGCATCTAACTTGGTAAATCTAATCTATCAATGTTGTTTTTATGGATATTAGCATTTTGATTTGTGCAGTCTACCTTCTTGTATAGATGAAAAATATTTCTGCAGGTACTGGAGAATTTTGAAATTTTACATTGCATAATTTATTCAAATAGGGTTAATGGCTGTTATTGATAATGTAGAAAAGCACTCATAAACTAGTTCGACTTTTAAACAAACTTTACTGGTTGGAGAAACAGTCTGAATGTCAGGAAATGGCTTAATTGCAAGAGGAGAAGATAGTGACGTCTATAAATTTGGAAAAGCAAGGTTTGTTACAGGTAATCTATAATGTACTAATCCCGGGAGATAATTAGGAGTCAACTATAAGTTGAAAATACATTGAGCACTTGGCAAAGCACTTGAAGAAAAAATCTTTCAAGTGGAAAAAAACAAGTAGACAATTAAATGGGAAGCTAAGCAAACACCTGGTCTTAAGATGCACTTGATTGGTTTATCTCTGCTCTGATGACTCTACTCTCAAATTGGAAAAATAAAATTTCCAACATTCACATTCTTTCACAGAAAAAAACACACATTTTTCTAAATCACTGTAATTTTCAGTGATAGTTCCTGGAAAAACAGATTTTTTTCTGTAAATAAATGAAACTAACATTTATGTAATGTTTTCTTGAATTTAATTAACTTTTATCATTTGCAACTGTGAAAGCTATCAATAATCTGGTTAAAAAATTCTTCCTCATTAAATTATCAACATATACTTTTAAAACATTGTCCAACACAAATTATTTTTTTATTCATGTAAAAAATTTTGGTTCATTGAATCCAATTAGTTTCTTTTTATCATTTTTCCAACTCCTCCACAAGTACACAAAAGTCTGTACTCTCACACCATGCAAACACCTCATATTGTACTTTTAAAAATTTATAATATATAATACATATGTATTCTTAATACTTATAAATGAATAAAAATGAAAATATATATTCTGAAACAAAAATATTCTTTCAGTATCATTTAGAGACAAACTGAATCAGTAATCATGTGGTGTAGTCGTACTTTATACAAAGGAATATCATTTTTATCATTGTTCCTTTTTCTTACAGATTTGAAAACATTTTATTGAACTGAGTTTAGAAATCTTACTAGTAAATGTTGCTATAATAAATATCAAACTCAAATCAACTTCTAAAGAAACAAAATAAACCAAAGCAATAATTTTGTCTCTTGATCGGAAACCCACAGAATTTTATACACTGAGAAAACTAAATATTCAAAAAAGTGAAAGTGCAAACTACAGGATGGGAAAAAACATTTCCACACTGGAAGTCTGATGAGAGGCTAATATCCAAAACATACAGGACATCCCATCCCACATGAAATAATGGATACAATAATAGCCTGATTTAAAAAATGGTCTAAGGACTTGAATAGATATTTTCTAAAGAAAACATACAAATGGCTAAGTAATATATGAAAAAATGCTCAATGTCACTAGCAATTGTCATTGGTAGGTGCTGTCAAGTCGGTATCCAACTCATAGGTAACATACACCACAAGTGAACAGCAATTTTCAGAGCTTCTGTACTATTCATAGGGCTTCCATTGGTGGATTGATTTTTGGGAGTGGGCTGCTGAGTCTGTCTCCCAAACCTACAGTACCTGGGTGTTCCCAGGCCATCTCCCATCCAAGTACTAACCAGGCCTGACCCTGCTTAGCTTTAGAGATCTAAAGGGATCAGAGTCTCCAGGCCTACTGATGCAGAGGACTAGCAATTAAAGAAGTGCAAATCAAACCTCCAAACCACAATGAGATATCTTCTCTGATCTGCCAGTGTGACTGTCATATATATTTATATATACAAGTTTTGGCCAGGATGTTGAAAAAAGCAAATATCTGCACACCATTGTTGCAAATGAAAATGGGTACAGCTTCCATGGGAAACAGTTTGGAAGTTCTTCAAGAAATAAAAAAAATGCAACTACTGTATGATTCAGCAATCCTACTTCTGGATATTTAACCAGAAGAATTGATTTCAATACCTGAAAGAGATCACTGCTTTCTTATATTGTTTACAGTATTGTTTATGATAACTAAGATATGGAAATAACCCCAATATCCATTAATGGATGAGTGGATAAAGAAAATCTTTGACATTCATAAGACAGAATACAGTTCAGCTTTAAAAAAGAAAGATATTCTGCAATATGTGGCAACAATGTTGCACCTGGAGGACATTATGCTAAGTGAAATAAACCAGTCACCGAAAGATAAATACTGCATGACTAAAGTTACATAAATTAATTAAAATATTCAAATTTGTAGGATCAGAGAGTATAATGGTTGCCAGGATTTGAGGATAGGGGAAAATTAGGAATCAGTAATAAACAGGCATAAAATTTAAGGCAAATAAGATAAATAAGCTCTACATATCTGCTGGACAGCATTGTACCTATACACAATAATACATGGTACAATTAAATTTGTTATGGGTAAAGATCTCTCATTAAATTTTCTTACAACACACAAGAAGTGGCGAACTTTATCAAAATTAAATATTACTATAAAAAAACTATATTGTTCTGGTCCTCCTAAAATTGATACATTGAAACTTAGTCCTTAATGTGATAGTATTATGATGTTGGGCACTTTAGATGTGACTAGGTCATTAGAGCCCTAATGAGAGGGATTAGTTCTGTTCTAAAAGAGGTCCCACAGTGTTTATTTTCCCTTCTAGCATGTAAAGACACAGCCAGAAGTCTCCATCAATGAGGAATGGGGTGTAATTAGAGTTGAAATCTGTCAGTGCATTGATCTTGGACCTCTCAGACTCCAGAACTGTGAGAAATAAATTTATGATGTTATTTTTTTAATTGGAGCCTCACTAGACCAACAAAAATATCACCAAACTATTTTTCCCTTCATACAAACTATTACATACATCTGTATGCACATGCATGTGGGGCGTCATCGTGAGCAGAGCCCTACAGTTGAAGACCCACTGTGTGGTAAGCAACTATGGAGTTTTGTGGAGAGACAACACTACTCCAGGAACTCTTCAGTGCCACAGCTCTTTATTGAGGTCTTGTCTGTCAGGTACCCAGTCAATGTAGTGGACTTCTCTCTCTGGTGGGTGGATGTTGAGGACCCTGAGTGCCCTGTGCACTGTGCTTACATACCCTAGCCTGACCAATCAAAAGCCTCCTCATCATACTGGGTAATCTTATTTCAGCCTATCAGATGGTTGCATGAGGACAGGGCACAACCAATCAGGAGACAGACTGTTTTAACTACTCTAACTGCTCTAACTGTTAGATGCAAATAAGGCATCAACTGGGTAGCCAATCAGGGGATGTTGTTTAACTTGACCAATCAGGGGGCTAGGATTTAGCCAATCATGAGGCAGGAGGTTTGAGGAGGGTCAAGAGGTTTGAGGAGGATCAAGTATGGGTTAACAGCATGCTGCTGGAGATCATTATGCCTGACTCTGGTGAGCTAGATAGGCCCTGAGGCTGGCCCACTCCTATTTCCTCTTAGCCTCTCTAAGTGGCATCCCTTCACATGCACACAGAAAATTGAATTGCACTCATATTCTCACACCCACATATCTCTCTCCTCATAAGCTCTTCTTTCTTGTATACTTGCTTCTTTCTTAGACAATTCATTCTTGTTGTTGTTGTTAGGTGCCATTGAGTAGGTATCCGACTCATAGAGACCCTCATAGGGTTTTCAATGGCTGACTGTTTCGGGATTGCCTTGGGAGTGGATTGCCAGGTCCTTCTCCCATTTTTGCGGTGCTGGGAATTGAACTCGGGACCTCAGAGACTGCAGCGCAGCGCTCTACCCACTGAGCTAAATCCCAGCCCGACAATTCATTCTATCATGTTAAAATACCATTTTTTTTTTTACTTCAAGCATATTAAATCTTTAACACTCTCAATAAGAACATGAATTCTGATAGAGGGGCACAATGGTGCATATCTGTAATGCAGTGACCTGGGAGACTGAGGAAGAATGATTGAAACTTACAGGCCAGAGGAAGCTTGAGGAACTTAGTAAGACCCTGTCTCAAAATAAAAGAAATAAATAATGGGTTAGATGTGCAGACCAGTGGTAAAGCATTTGCAAAGTTTGTGAAGGCCCCAGATTCAACCCCTAGGAACTGCAAATAAAAAAAAAAGGAAAAAGAAAGAAAGAAGAAAAGAAAAGAAAAAGAAAAATGAAAATAAATGAATTCAAAAAAGAAGAAAAATGAATCCTGGATCTGCTTGACTTACATAACCACTCCTTAAAATAAGCACAACAAAGATATGGGATATATAGGTACGGGCTTGGTGTGCTCTTGTATTTCACAAAAGGCAGGATCATAGGACTCATAGCTTTACCCTTATTACATAAAGTTATAGATAGAGAGCTTCTCAAAGGTAATAGTGAATCCAATACATCCATATACCTTATGTTTTCATTGACCAATTTCCTATTTTAGATAAAACTCATATATTTGTAAATCTATTTTAATATACTCAATATGTAACTATAGGAACAATTTATTCTGAAATAGATTTGTTGAATCCATCATTGTTTTATAAAAATCAATTATTATGCATTCTCTAGAAGATGCAACTTTCTAGCATAAGAGGAAGAATCCTATATTTCTCAAGTTCCAGAATCTGAGAGGATTCATGTATGGGAGAGTAGTATTTTCTACTTATTCAAGTTAATTCATATACAAACCCAACAGTGGACTAGGATTCACATAAAACCATTGGCACTCATCAACTTTTATTTGTGTTCCCATTCTTAAATTATTCCCAAAGTTCAAAGTGACAGTTGATGGAATGATTCAGTTATTACTATATACAGAATCCAAAACACTGCAAAATATCAAACTTCTCAAGATCATTGTACATACTCAATATAAACACATCATACAATATATTTTTAATATTTTTATGTACCAAGAAGGGATATGCCTGTCGCTGTACCACCATGGCATCCCATCCCATAGGATCTCTGAAGCAAAGCAGGGTCGGGCATACTTAGTACTGGGATAGGAGACCACCTGGAAAACAGGGTGCTATAGGCTTGGGACAAGGACTTGGCAACTCATTCTCAAAAAACAATCAGCCAAGCTGGGCGTGGTGGCGCACGTCTGTAATCCCAGCGGCTTGGGAAGCGGAGCCAGGAGGATTGCAAGTTTGAGACCAGAGGAAGTCTATGTAACTTAGCGAGACCCTGTCTCAGGAAGTAAGGAAAAAAAATAAAAGGGCTGGGGGTGCAGCTCAGTGGTCCAGCACTTGCAAAGCATGCAGCCGTGAGGCCCCGGAATCAACCTCTAGTACCACACACACACACACACACACACACACACACACACACACACACACACAAATCAGCCACTGAAAACTTTATGAATAGCTGAGAAGCACTGATAAAGTGACATGGCACAGTGTTGGGTAATGTTTCATCTGCTGTACATAGGGTTGCTATGAGTTGGTCCCAACTCGATGATGCATAGTAACAACAACAAAGAATATATAATCTTATAAGAAATATTGGATCTAAGGAAAGAAAATTAAATAAAGTAACGCTGTTTTAGTTAAAAATGAAAAGGCCATTTGGTATGCACCAGGTATGAGAACAAAGGCAGATGATTTAATTATGATTCTGAACTTTTTGAGCTTGACATTTATCTTCTTGGTGCATAACGTTTTAAAGCACTAACTCATGCAATATAATATAAGCTTGGTAAACTGCATAAACTCACATACACATGAGATACCAACTAAAAGTCCAATTCAATTATGGATAAATTACAAAAAGAATTTTGCCATAGAGAAAGCCTATTATCTTTACACTAAATATGCAAATAATGTAATACACTCATTGAAAAGGGCGAGGATAAAGGTTCTTAGACAAAATGTCTGTCACAAAATGTCATGTATTTCCATATTCCTATCAAATTGCCTTGATTTCATTATCAAAAGTAATAATACTATTCATTTTTGTACTTATTAATCATCACAACACAAAAAATTGAAGTAAAATAAAAGGCTAAGGTCATACACACGACCTTGGTTGTTTCTACTCACCAGTCTTCTTAACATGTATATTTTCTCAAAAATAGAATATAAAATACAAAATATTCCTGATAAAATATGGAATATAGTATAAGAAGAAAATTCTGTGATAAATATTTCAAGGAGTAGAATGTGTGATATTCTAAAATAAATAATGATTTCCTATAAACCATCTATATTTATACATTCTAGCCAAAGAAGTGATTTTACAATGAAAGAACGGAAAATTAAATAATTATGCTACCCTTGTTAATTAAAAATTTCATACATTTAGGTACATTTTCTTTTTTCAAGATATGGTCTTTCCTTGCGCTAACACATTCCTGGTTATATTATTTTTTTCTTTAAAATCCTTAGAGACTAGAGCCAAATTATAGTAAGTAATCTAATCTATGTGTCTGTGTACTGTGTGCATGAGAAACTATAATCTTCACATGAACATCATTCACTCATCTAAACTTTTTTTTTGCAACTTGATTTTAATTTCTCTTACACTAGGCACATATCAAAATTTCACAATCCATTGCTGCCAGTCATTTTGTTTATCTTTTTTATATTTTTGAAACGTAGAGAGAAAATTATTGTACAATTATTGATCATTATAATCAGGAAAGTTTGATCCCCTGAACTCTGATAATTATTTATCTGCATTTCTATTTTCATTTCATATGTATCCAATTACCTATTCATAGCCCTGTGGCATCCGATCCCATCAGATCTTGGAAGCTAAGAAGGGTCGGGCCTGGTTAGTAACTGGATGGGAGACCGCCTGGGAACACCAGAAGCTGTAGGCTTGGGAGAAGGACCTGGCAACCCCCTCCCAAAAATCAATCTGCCATTGAAAACCCTATGAACAGCAGAGAAGCACTGACAATAAGTGTTTCCCCTGTTGTACAGAGTGTCGCTATGAGTCAGATACCGACTCGAGGGCACCTAACAACAACAACAACAACAACAACAACAACAACAACAACAACAACATGTATCCAATTGGGGCTGGGGTTATCTCAATTGGTAGAGAGCTGCTCTGCACTTTCTGAGGAGCCAGGTTTGATCCATAGCATCACAAAAATAGGAAAATGATGTGACAGTCCACTTTTGGAAATGATCCTGAAACAATTAGCCATTGAAAACCATATGAGGGTCATTATGAGTTGGACAAGACTTGAAGCCACCTAGCAACAACAAAAACATGGATCCAAATTTTGGGAAACACCAGTTCCTTGCCAGGCCATATGCTTAGAATATTTGAAACAAAGATAAAGAGGCTTCTAATCTTATTTTGCTTTGATTAAAAATTCCTAGCCATGTTTGAAAGATGTATATACAAATAACCAATGAGATTAATTACAAAATGCTTGTAAATATGCTACAGAGAAGGCTATTATATTGGTTTGAAGTTTCACAGAAGGTTCAAAAGAAAGATGACCTCTAACAAACGCCAGTTAGGAAGAATCACTATGGTGAAAAGCAGAGTCTTAAAACTCCATAATGTATGCCAGAACAAATAGCAAGTACTATGTAGGTAAAGTATAAAGTATCTTATGTGAAATATCTTGGTAGATGGAAAAAAGATGGCATATTATTCTACATCAAGTTTAGCTCAGTTGGTAGAGTGATACTCTGTGCTCTCTGAGGACCTGGATTTGATCCACAACCAAACAGCACAACCAAAAAGGAAGGATTCTGAAACAATATCAAAACAATCCACCATTGAAAATTCTATGAATGGCAGAGAAGCAACAACAGTGCTGGCATGACACGGTGTCAGGGAGTGTTTCATTCTATTGTATATACGGTCACTATGAGTTGGACCCAACTTGAGGGCACCTAACAACAAAAATAATTATTCTGCATAGGCCACCACAAAAGAATGCCATATACTTGGTGGCTTATTCAACCAAAATATGTTTTCTTATAGTTCTGGAGGCTAGATGTCCAAAAGTTACAAGAAGAATTGGAATCCATTGAAGTCTTTCTTTATTGCTGGTAAACAGCCAACTTCTCCCTATTTCTTCACATTGCCTTCCCTTTGTGCACATGCTCCTGATAGTTCATTTTCTCTCTGTAAGCACACTAACCCTAAAGGATTTGGGCCCTACCCTCATGACCTCATTTTAATTTAAATGCATGCTTAAAGGTCTTATCTCCAAATAAAGTCACATTGGGAGTTAAGATTTCAACATGTGGATTTTGGAGATACAAAATCTAGTCTATAACTCATAGCAAAAGATGAAGCTAAAAATGTAACCTGGAGTGAAAACAGAATGAGTCTCATTCTTTCTATGAAGTAAAGAAGACATTATTATAAAGGCTTAAAACAGGAATATCTACATTAATTTGCTTGGGGGAAAGACATAAAATTACCTGGAAAAATTAATTCTGGGAGTCATATTCATAACAAATTAGAATGAAAAAGATATAGGATAAAAGACACTAATGAAAAATGTGTTGGAACAAATGGGCTAAGGAACTGAACAGACAGTTCTCAAATTAAGAAGCTCATAAGGTCATAGAACACATGAAAAAATGCTTAATATCCATAGCCATTAGGGAAATGCAAATCAAAACAACTCTGAGATTCCACCTTACTCCAGTGTGAATGGCCAAGGTCAATAAAACAAATAACAGAAAATGCTGGTAAGGTTGTGGGGAAAAGGGAACCCTCTTACACTACTGGTGTGGTTGTACATTGATTCAACCACTTTGGAAATCAATATGGAGGTACCTCATAAAACTAAAAATAGATCTGCTATTTGACCCAGTTGTACCACTATTGGGACCATACCCAAATGGAGATGAGTCATCATATCACAGAGACACCTGCATCTCCATGTTCAATGCAGCAGTTTTCACAATAGCAAGAATATGGAATCTACCAATGTGCCCATCAACAGAATAATGAATAAAAAAATATCGTACATATACACAGTGGGATACCATTCAGCAATTTAAAAAATGAAATAATGTCATTTGCAGCAAAATGGATAGATTTGGAGAAAATTATCTTAAGTGAATGAACACACGCCCAAAAAGAGAAATACCATATGCTCTTGCTCACATGTGGGAGCTGCATCAAACCTAAAGGAAGGAAAAAATCCTATGTACAAATTGAAACATAATAAAAAGCTCAAACTTAGCATAGAAGGGACAATTTAAGGACGGAAAAGAAGGAGGGAAGGATCTAGTAAAAAAACAATGATGGGAGAAGATGGGAGGGGGAGGAGAATCAATGAAGAGGAAGGAAGAGGGGAGAGGTCAACTTCAGTGTAAACAGCACAACTTTATTAGTACCATGAAAAAAGGAAAGTGTAGATAGAAAAAAGTACAAGAATAAGTAAAATAAAAAAATAATAATAGCAATAATGCCAAAGGCTAACAATAACGTAAATGGACTATATCACTCATGTAATCCTGTTGTGAATGTAAAAATGTACATCACTGTAGAAAAAGTTTGGACGTAAATCAAAATCAGGATGCATGTATACAGATAAATATTCTCATAAAAGGCATACAACTAGAAAGGAGATAATTGGTTGGGGGTGGAAAAAGGGGAGGAGGGTAATGAGAGGGTAAAGGGGAAGTTATGTGAGCAATGAACAATGAAATGCACATATGGCAATGTCACAATGAAATACATGTCATAATGAAACCCATTAAGTTGTACATTAAAAATTTCCAGT
>VMDO01036191.1:0-15364 GCA_007922755.1 Pedetes capensis
ACCCTCAGGGTTTTCAATGGCTGACTGTTTCGGGATTGCCTTGGGAGTGGATTGCCAGGTCCTCCCATTTTTGCAGTGCTGGGAATTGAACTCGGGACCTCAGAGACTGCAGTGCAGCGCTCTACCAACTGAGCTAAATCCCAGCCCACATATACATATATATATATATATATATATATATATATATATATATATATATGTATATATATATATATGCACACACATACATATATACACACATACATACACATGTACATATATGTATATGTATGTATAGTATGCATACACATATATATTAATATATGAGTATTTTATCTGTATATTATTTCATCACCAGCTCAGCTCTAAAGTTTCACAATTTTAACGGTGTATCTGGGTTCACCAAAAATGGTTCAGTTGCTAAATTTGGAGCCACTAGCACTATGTGTAGTCTGGTATATGATATCTTAAGTGAGCTGAACCAGAGGCAAGAGGCTTTAAGGGCCTCTCTCCTATCTAGTCATGCCTGGCTCTTGCTGGTCTTTGCATGGAGTTTCCATTCTCAGGAAAATCCCCACCTATTGCTGACCATCTTCCCCTTTAGCCACTATATTTCATATGGTCAATTCCACCTCTGGACTCCCTCAGAACTTGAAGTTCTTTGTATTTGGAAATATCTGACTTAACTGAGTCTTACCTACCAATCTATTCTATAAAAATCTAATAATGGTTTATAAAATCCAATGTTCTGTAAATGTAGTGAGATTGTATAACAATGGAATTCTAACCTGGTTTGGCTGTCTCTGCCTTGCAGACTAGGCAAATTCCAACGGCATCATGAGGAGGCCTGGCTGCAAAGAAGAGGATGTGAATGCAGGGAGAATGTTCGTTTCCTTGCAGAGTGATCTGCCCCTGCTAAAGCAGTCCTATGAACTTGTCTAGTCAGTGCTCAGGAAAGTCCTATATGGGGTTTATTATCATCCCAGTCTTACAGATGAAGTCAAGACTCAGTAAAATGAAGTTACTTGTTCAAGATCACACTGCTCTTTATTGGAAAAACCTCTACAATATTTTTGATGTTCTAGAGTTCTTTATCCTTATGAAATTAATCTACTGGATAGCCTGTCTTTAAGTGACATGGCATAAAAAGATGGAAATAGATTTCAGCTACAAAATGTGTAACCAAAGTCTCTATGATCAATCCATGGACTTGAATATCAGAAGGTCTAGAATTTAATCCTTTCATTACCAGTGACCTTTGCCAGGCCCAGTACTAAGCCCTGTGAGGCACAGACATGACAGGAGGAAACTGAATTAGGTGACAGGACAGATTTCCAGGTGCAAGTTCCATCTTGGTCATTTAGCAGGTGATTAGGTATACAACTATGCAAACTTGTGTAGGGTTGTTATCCACTAGAAGCCTCTTTTTTTCAATGACAAATTGGAGAAAAAAAATAATGCATATACCATAAAGTTGTTTTTGAGACAGAGTCTATGTAGCCCAGAAGGGACTGAAACTCACTACATAGCCCAGGCTGGCCTCAAACTCATGAACCTCCTGACTCAGCCTCCCAAGTGCCAGGATGACAGGTACATGCCACCACATCCAGCTAATAAAATTTTTATGAAGATTAAATGTGAAAATCTTTGGAAGTGATTTTTCAAATGATAAATACAAATGTTGGTTGTTTCATTTTTATTCCTAAGTAATTTTAAATAAGTTATGTGGGTGGTATTAAAGGACTTATCCAAAAATATCTCCCACAACTAGAATATCTTTGTGTGTAATGTCCATATGACTTAAGTTGCTATTTTGAAATCAAAATCCCTGTAAAATATAAATAGTTTAATTGAATCACTGATGCAGTTGCTGATTAAGTTTATCAGATTAAGTCTGATTATCTATTAGGAAACAGATGTCTAAGGGTCTGGAATAAAGTTCTTCAAACAGTATACTTTAGGCTTCATGTGAAGCTATGTAGAGGTAACATTATTTTTAGTAATAGCAAGCACATGGCTGATAGGGTTGGGTATTTAAGTTTCATGGGCAAAATACAGAGCCATTCAGCCCTGACCTCTAGAAAATCTTACACTTTAAAAAATGTTTTTATTTATTTTTAATTAGCCTGTAATATAATGGATTTCATTATGTCATTTTCATGCAATTGTATTGCATATTTTGTTATTTTCTCTCTCTCATTAAGCCCCTTATTGGCCCTGTCCCTTCCCACGATTCTCCTCCTCTTTTCAAATAGTACTGCTTTTACTTTCAAGTCTCACATATATATTTTTGTTTGTTGTTTTTAATCTCTTTGTTTTGTTTTTAATTTAGATTCTGCTTATGAGAGAGAACATGTAAAGTTTATTTAAAATTTCAATCCTGGGTACTTAGTTCTTACACTATAGGTTCCAAGCATTTTTTTCTAAAATCATCAATGAAAAGCATGGTGAATCTTTTATCTTGTATCTAAAAGCCTTGAGTCACATCCTCTGTACTCAGAGAATTGTCTTTAACTGGTGGTCATGTGTTCTCAGTTGTCACATTTCATCATGGGTAGCTGGGCTAGACTTTGGGATGGATTCTTAACAAATGCTCCACAATCCCCCCAAAATGTTATAATAACTTGCAAATATTGTCCATACATGACCTAGTAGGTAAAAATAATAAAAGATGGGTGGGATCTATAATACACATATATTTGTATTATTAAATTTAAATGATTGATGGAAACAGAACTCCTCGGGAGCTCAAAAATACTGTTAAACTATTTTAGGAAATGTTAGCATCCCATTGTATTTTCCCAAGATTTATAATAAATGAGAAACACTGAAATTCATTCATTCATTATATATTTTAAAAATATATAACTTATAACACCATAATAAAAGAAATATAGACTATAATGGTTAAAATCTTGGGCCCCAGAGGTAGCCCACCTATACAAATCCTAGCTCAAATATCATGTAGGTGCTCTGTTGTGAATAAAGTTCGTGTGTAACTACAAATGAGTGTATCTCCCAAAGTGTCATGTGGTAGATGCTTGGTCCTCAGTGTGGTGGGGTTAAGGTGATGGACGCTTTAACACATGGAGACTAGTGCACGGAACTGCACATCATGGGGCCACCATTTTTCAGAGCGTTTATTCTTACAACACCAAATAGTTACAAAGCAAGGACTTGGCCCCTTGCAAGCCCTTGACCCTTTCTACAGAGGGCCATTTCCCTTTCTGCTTCACTACCATGTTTTAATGCAGCCACCATATTTCAACTGAGAACTGAAGGGCCTAGTGGGAGACAAATGATAAACACATATTCAAAGAAATGAACACCGCCAATAAATAAAGCCTAAAGGGGGACAGAGAGGGAGTGCTGACCAGAGAAAATTTAAGGAGAACCTGAAGTGTGAAGCCGTGACATTTGATTGAAGGCTTTAACAAGAAGGGGAGACCCTCTGGAAAAGCTGCAAAAGAGGAATCTTCTCTCTGGAGGTAACAAGGGTTACAGGCCATAAGGTGGAAAATCTGATGAGTTGCCTTTTTAAGCTGCTTGGGAAAATGTTTAAGCAACTTTCATGAATGTATACATTTTTAACTTGAAAAATAAAATGTCTCCTTAGAGAAAAAATAAGGCTGAAAATGTACATTTCTATGAGGTTTTTAATAAGTCCCATGTCCTCTTGGCATCAATGTGAACTTGGCGCCAAGTTCACATCTTCCTGTGTGCATCTGTGGAAATGTGGAAGAAGATGTGAAACTGGTTCAGCCAATGAAAGGTGCCATTCTGTTCTCTGCTATAGGCTTATGAAAAAGAAATACTATCCACAAACATAATAAAGCATGGCTATATAGTACCACCCCACATTATTATACCCATGAGATTGATTTGAATAACACTGATTCTTCTTCCATAGTCTTTTGTGGAAGTCAAGTAAGCAATACAGGCAGTCTGAAATAGAGCTTCTCTCAAATATTTGCATAAGACTAGAGTCATTGCAGACAGGAATATTTGGCCATTTTCAGAGAATATCTTAGTTTCTTATCATGAGACTTGTTTCTTTGAGCTTTCTTTGATAACTACAGAGAGTTTTATGCCTTGAGCCCTGCTAAGAATGGACTTTAGCATCTTCTCAGTATGTCCTGGAATTGTCAAGCCCCAAGGAACATTTCTTAATGAGAAACTAATACGAGAACTCCTCATAACACATTTGCTTAAGTTTTGGAACATATTGTCACATTTGGTTTTCTCCTTCACTTTTGAAGCCGACACAATATCCCCACTTTATAGACGATGAAATTGAAGCTCAAAGAGATCACCCAGTTTTCCAAAGTTTATACATCTTGATGATTGTAAACTGAGTCATAAACCAATGAAGTTAGATGCCATCATTTTTTCACTATATTATTGCATCCAACAATAATCATTTCTTCTGTTGTTATCATGCCTTGCCACATTTTCAAAGTACTTTCATAAACCTAATGATCTAATTAACCTTGTAAGGTTAATGAGCTGATCTCTAGCTGAGAATACTTAAGTCCAGAGAAATTAAGTGACTAGAAGCCTAGGTTGGCACCTTGTCTTACCTAACAGACATGTTCTCCTTCTTTGTGCAAGATATTCATTTAGAGAGTGCAGTTGGACTGGGTTTTCAGACCTGGCGTGGGACAAAGCTTATCTCTACCACTCTGCTGGCCCCCTTTCACTGATCTCTGTTATGTAACTTCAGAGCACTGTGAAACTTGTCAGAATTTTCCTCCTGTATGTCCTCCAGGCCAGAAGTCCTACAAACTGTTTCAAGAATAGGAGATACCACTATGGGAAATTGAGTATGAAAAATTCTACATATTATTGCTCCAGTATTCACACTACAATTTATTTTCGGATATTAAAGGTTCTAAGAAGTATTGCACACAAGAAACTACATTTAAATTAATCTAAAATAGCACACCTCAACCATGACAAACTTCAGAGAAGGTTTTTTAATACAAAACTAAATAATGATGTTTAAGACAATGCACAGCAATATGGATAGAGAAGGCCGGAGAACTATAGGAAATGTAACAGGACCACTCCAAATAAACTAAGGAATGACCTACAGACAGCAATGTTAGCTTTAGCAAAGGTTTGAGGTCCCAATGATTTTTGTCACCTTAGCACAGCTTTCCATGTAGGGATAAAAAGATGAGATGACCATTCTGGACCATTCTGGAGAAGATGTTTGGGAACTGCTACACAATTTTATATTTTATTAGTATTTTTTTAATATTATAAGTGGTTACACAAAAAGGTCATGGGAGAGAATAGCTAACTTAAAATCCTAATACATTAAAGTGGAATTGGCTGTATTTGTAGGGAAGACTTCTATTTTTTTCCTTCCTTTGCTTCACTCTCAACTTATTCCTCTTTTCTTCTTCCCTCCCTCTGTACTTTCTTTCTTTCTTTTTCTTCTTTTACATTTTCCTAATATAGTTGCCAGTCAAACATAGATCCCCTAAATTAGCTTGTTGACAAAATCATAGGTATATATCCTGAAAATATTAGTCAACTGCAAAATAAAACTAAACTCCCTCTCTATTTCAAGAAATGTGATCCTGACAGTGAACTACAAGAGGGTTCAGTTATTGCCCCGATTTATGATGGAGGGGACTAATGAACAAAGGTGGCAAATAATTTATAAAATTAGCCAACCTATGATAAATAAGGGATTCACCCATTTCCATCAGTAATGTACCTCTTTTAGTAACTGTTACTGTCTCATGTTTTATAAGAGCAAATTAATATTCATCTTATACAAAGCTTCAAGTAGAGTCTCCTTTAATAACATAAGCCAACAATTTAATGGATTGACCCCAATACTGTTTAATTTTCAGTTTTCTAACTTTAATGAAATTACTAAAGGAATATACAAATAATTGAGTAAAAATAATGAACTATTGATTCTTTTGTTGTGAATTCATCCCACTCTTTGACTTACACTTTAAGACCATAGTATAACAGCAAATTATAGTACATAAGGCTGAATATGAAGAAGAAATGACAGCTATGATTTTCTCATTAAAATCAATGTAAAGCAATGTTTATATTCATAATTAATCAAGGCTTTATAATATGTCTAAATTTATGACACTGACTGCCACTAGAAATCTATAAAGTATATAAGCTAGAAACCACTAAGAACTTTAGTAATCTTTCTTTAAAGATTTTAAATGAACACACATAATTAAAAATTAAAAAGATGCAGAGGAAAATACAAAATTTTTGCAGAAGTTGTAGAATTCTCCCCCACACTCCATTTTCATTCTTGTAAATTCAGTAAAAACAAACGTAAAAGGATAAAAATATTTTGTAAGCTTCTAATCATACACTGACAATATTTGAAACATGCCACTTGAAATAATTTGCTTTATTTTCTACTATACATCTGTCCTGGGGCATACGTACCTAGGAAATTTCCCTAATCATTTCTGCTGGCATTTGCAATTATCTCAGTTAACAAAACAGTCTTTCATTCAAGGAGGACAGTATACAGTTAACAGACTGATAGTGCAGCAAATCAAACCATATATGCACTTAAAGACAGAATCTGAAAAGATATTGATTATCTTTTTTCCCCTTGTTTATTGCTTTGTGTGTAGGGGAACACTATCCTTTGAACTGAGACATTTTTCTCTTTTTCCCTTTCTTCATTACAAACATCCAAGCTTCTCAAATATCAAAAGAGCACAGAACTATACCTGAAATAAAAACTGTTTCCCTTTATGTAATTATCAAGGGGCTTTTAGAGACTCTTTCCCCAGTGATTACAGGGTATTTCCACATAGACTGTCATTTTAAGGTGAAAAATTTGCAAGGACAGTCACACCATCTGTCATCTACTGGGTTCCCTGCACCCAGAGCTGCTCTGAAATGGCCAGCGGCTTCATGCATAACAAAGACCTTGCCCCTTGGCATTGTTTATTCCTTGACCTGTGCAGAGAGCCCTTCAAAAGGAGCTTTACTGAAATCATTTTGGTACTGCTTTTCAGGGCAGGGTTTGTGAAAGAAAAAATGTTATTTATGCATATAGGAAATTTGAAATGCTGTGGCCTTAAATCTAAACCAATCGAATAATTCTAGAAGAGTTTTGTTCTTAGCTTTACTTCTGTGGTCTTTAAATGAAAACCTACTTAGTAATATTTATTTTTCCTTTTTGCTTTTGAAAATTTCTTTAAGATATAATTTAAGTGGTAAGCAATCCATATATAAAGCCAAAATGTGTAAATTAAATGTAATTGGACCATTCAACTACAGAAGCTGTTCTATAATAAGTAAAAAATATACCTTATGATCAAGAAAATCCTGATGCCCTTCTCTTTGGAAGTCACAGACAAGCTATTCTTACTGCTATGTCAAGCATCTCTCAGGATCTGTAAATACAGTATAGTACAGTTACACTGTAGGTCTCTTGTACCCAAAGAGGGATTATAGTTATAGCCTATAATATTGAAGGAAGAAACACACACAAAAAAGAGAAAGGTTAACTGTTGTGAAATACTATTATAAAGAAAAGTATACTCTCATATGTCTGACATGTAAAGACATACCTTGAGGCTTCCACTTTTTCAATTTGCACAGCTACAAAATGTGTGTTCCTCAACTCTGGGAAACTAAGTTAGGGGTCTTTAATGAAACAGAGGTTTGAAAATTAGGCAGATCATTGTTAAGAGAAGCTTCAGTCATTTCTAGGAATGAATGAATAAACACAAAAGGATATTCCCTCTGTCAACATAATTAATGGCAAGATTTTATGAGCTTCATTTAGTTCCCAAGACATAGTTATATACAATACATGGAGTGTGTGTTTATGTGCACATAGTATAAATATGTAAAAGTCACATCATTAAATCTTTTATATGTCTGGATTCATAATACACAAAGCTGTTTTTAAATTATTTAAAGATCTATTCTCTCTTCCATATACATTAATACTAATAAGAGTTGCAGTCAACATCAAAGGGAAGCTAGCCCCATAATTAGACATCCAATCTGCCCAGAGAGTTGCCTTGCAAAGAGAACAAATATAGAATAACTTGAGCATTAAGGAAATTAATAACCGGTCCTCATTCTCCACTTCTGACTTTTAAAGAATCTAGTGAGTCCTTAATGATACAATAATTTTCTATCATAATTTCTGATCATAAAGTTTCATACAAACAATTTCCAAAGAAAAGGATAATGATAAAAACAGATAAAGCTAAGTGCTGTCCTGTCCTCAGATGTTAGAATATAGACAGTTATAATAGCTCCAGAAATGTTAAGTAAATCTAGATTTTAGAAGTTCTGATATCGCCTAACTTTCTTTTTGTTTAACCCTTTAGTTATCATTTTGATTATATGTAGTGTGTCAAAGAGCTTATTCCTTATTTGAAGTCTTCTGATTACCTATGAGACCAGTATTGAAAATGTTATCCCTTTCTTAAACATTTGATAAGAATCACTGTTAGATGCTGAATTTTTTAAAAGTTATTTCCTTCTTACACTAGATAGTTAAAGAAGGAAATAACTACGTGGACATAGAATTAAGTATACAATGAGTTATTTCTGATATCAAAATAATAAATTCAAATGTTTAAATATCTCAAATGAAAAAGAAAATGTATCCTATTACTTTAATTTGGCTGCTACTTTAATTTTCCTGTCCTGGATAGACTCTCCAAATTATCCTTATGACAAATTTCATACATATATAAAAAAGACAAAATTGTATAATGGATCCACATGGATAGAGAAGTCTCACTGATTATGAATTCATGACAATGAATTGTTGATCTCTTTTAAAACAGAACAATTTTTAAAGGGCTAATGTCAGTTCATCTAAAATTATTCTATAGAATTGAAAGGGAGGAAAACCTTCCAAACTCATACTATGATGCCGGGTTTACCTTCTTACGCAAACCAGACAAGGACACAATAAAAAAAATAACACAAAAACTATAGACAAACATCCCTAATGAATGTATGTACAAAAATCTTTAATAAGAAAATTGAATTCAACAGTACATCAAAAAGTTCACACATCATGATCAAATTGGTTTCATTGCAAGGATGCAAGGACAGTTCCACACATGTAAATCAGTAAACATAGTATATCACAAACACAAAATGAAGAATAAAAATCAAATCATATGATCATCTCAATAAATACAGGAAAGCATTTGATAAAATTCAACATCCTCTCCTGAAAAAAAAAAAAACATCCTGAACAAATTAAGTATAAAAGGATGCACATAATACTGCTACATAAGACAAACCCATAACCAATATCATCCTGCATGGGAAAAACTGAAAGCATTTCTTTTAAAATCATAAATAAAATAAGGGTATCCACTCTAACTGCTCTATTCAATAAAGAACTAGAAATTTTAGCCAGAGCAATTAGACAAGAGAAAGAAATAAAAAGCATACAAATAAGAAAGGAGGAAATCAAGGTATCATTGTGTGCAGATGCTATGATTGTATACACAAAAAAACCTAAAGACTCGACCAAAAGACTATTAGAAGTGATAAATAAGTTCAGTAAAGTAGCAGGATATAAAATTAAAGTACAAAAATCAATAGCCTTTCCATATACCAATAATGAATTTTATGAGAAAGAAATCATGAAAGCAATCCCATTCACAATATCCGGGGGGGAAAATGCCTAGGAATAAACTTAACCAAGAAAGTGAATGATATCTACATGAAAATTGCAAAACACTGAAGAATGAAATTGAAGAAGACCCTAAAAGGTGGAAACACTTCCCATGTTCATGTATTGGAAGAATTAATATTGTTAAAATGCACATATGACCTAAAGCAATCTATAAACTCAATCAAGCCACCATCAGAACACAAGTGACATTTTTCACAAAGCTAGAAAAAAATCCTAAAATTTATATGAAAGTACAAAAGGCTCTAAATATCAAAAGCCATCTTGAGCAAAAAGAGCAAATCTAAAGGCATCACAATACCTGATTTCAAGACATACTACAATACACAGCCACAGTAACCAAAACAGCATGTTATTGGCATAAAAACAGATATAAACCAGGTGCAGTGGCTCACACCTGTAATCCTAGCAATTTGGGAGGTACAGGCAGGAGGATAGCAAGTTCAAGACCAGAGGCAGCCTGCACAACTTAGTGAGACCCTGACTCAAAATAAAAATTAAAAAACAGACTAGGGGTGCAGCTTAGTGGCAGAACACTTGAAAAGTGTATGTGAGGCCATGGGTTAAAATCATGCAGCTGCAGCCAACTGATGCTCAATACAGATGCCAAATACATACTTTGGAAAAAGAACAGCCTCTTGAACAAATAGTGCTCAGAAAACTAGAAGTCCATATGCAGAAGACTGAAAGTTGACCTGATTTCTCTCCTAGTACACAGTTAGAATGGTTATAAAAAAGAAAGAAATGTGCCGGGTGCGGTGGCACATGCCTTCAATCCCAGTGGATCAGGAGGTGGAGGCAGGAAGATCGCAAGTTCGAGACTAGAGGCAGTCTGCATAACTTAGCGAGACCGTGTCTCAAAAAGTAAAAAAATGGGCTGGGGGCGCAGCTCAGTGGTCAAGCACTTGCAAAGCAGGCAGGCATGAGGCCCTGAGTTCAACCCCAATACCGGGGGGGGGGGGGTGAAACTAGCAAAATCTTAAAGGAAAAAAGCATTCCTATATACTATTGATAGGAAAGCAAATTAGTATAACCACCATGGAAAACAGTATGGCATTTTCTTATGAAACTAAAAATAGAACTACTATATGATCCAGTGGTATCATTTATGGAATAAAATAAAGGAAGTGAAGTCAACATACAAAAGAAATACCTACATGTCCATGTTTGTTGAACTACTATTCGCAATAGCTAAGACAGGGAATCAGTCTAAGTGCCCATCAATGGATGAACAGATAAAGAAAATGTGGTATATTTACACAATGAGATATTATTCATCATAAACAAGAATAAAACCTATAATTTGAACCAAAATAGAACTGGAAGACATTTTGTTAAGCGAAATAATAGATACAAATACAAATACAAATATCACGTTCTCTCTCATATATGGAAACAAAAAAAAGTCAAACTTAAAGTATAAGAGTGATTACTAAGGACTTGTAAAGGGAGAGGAAAGGCAGTTGAAGAAGAGTGAATGGATATGATCAACGCATAATGTATGCATGTGTGGAAATATAACCGTGAATCCCATTTATTTATATAATTAATATGTGATAATAAGTTACAAGGGGCTAGAGTTTGGTAGAATGCCACTCTATACTCCCTGAGGCCCTAGGTTTGATCCCCAACACTGAAAAAATGTGTGAAGAATGATGTGGCAATCAACTCCCAAAACAATCCCAAATCAACCATTGAAAATCCTATGAATAGCAAAGAAACACTGACATACTGCTGGACATGGCACAGTGTTGGGTAGTGTTTCATTCTGTTGTACATAAGGTTGCTATGAGTCAGACCCAACTTGATGGCACCTAACAACAACAATAATAATCTAAAAGAAAAAGAAAAGAAGAAATGTCACAAAGAGATGAATAATATAAGCAACTTGACATTCCTAGAGCCAATGAATTCAAATAGGAACAAAAATTTAATACAAAGACTATATAAAAGTATTAAGCAACATCATGGAGGTACTTTGATTATGTTCTATCAGGGAAGGTCATTCTAAGCATGTTGATAAAATCAGGAATCATACTTTTAAAGAAGTTTATATTATAAAATTTAACTTCCAAAATGGAAAAACCTACAAGTTAAAAGACTAATAAAATGTTCAAAATTTGCAAAACATGACAAAGAAATAATGTCTTTAGTATCATAGCTCTTAAAAATCATTAAGATTCTACATAATGCAAAACCAAATGGTCCCTAAAATGATAAACATTGCAATTTATGTTCATAGAAAAATCTTCTCGATATTAAGGGAAAAATCAAGTCACAAGTCTGTACATTGTGCAGTATCACTTAGGCAAAGGTTTACATATTTGTACATATAAATACCTAAATTTGCACAGATATTTGGCTCAAATAAATTCAGTTAAATCCTAAAGAATAGAAAAATCCAGACACCATATTATTCTATTCCTTAATATTTCAGTATATATCTGATAAATAACTGCAATACAATCACAGCTAAAATTAGCAATAGTTCATTAATTCACTAAATATCTGGTCCAGGTCCAAATTAACTTGATTTTCAAATACCACACTTAAAATATATTTAAACAAGAATGAAATAAGACTCACATATTGTGATTAGTGGATAGGTCCCCAAACTTCTTTTCATTTATTAGTCTTTCCTGCTTCTCTACCTTCTTTTTTTACCTCTTTTAATTTGTTACTTGAAGAAACTAGGGAATTATATTTTTACATATTTTTCCTACAGCCTAAGTTAGCAATACTGGCCTTGTATCATGACACTGTATTTACTTTTTAAAATCCTTACTTGCAAGAGACATCCAATAAAATATTTACAGAGGAAATTATAGGTAAAGTGGGATTCACTTTGAAATATTAAAATAGTGAAGTAAATGAGAAGAACTACAACAGTAAATGAAAAGAGATTTCAAAATGTTGGTGATTATCAAAATTGGCTAAAGGCCATATTGGGTCATTGGGTCATATTTGTATATTTGAACATTTTCATATTAAACAATCATTATTCATTCTCCAGCCATAGGTTTCTTTGGCTGTTCATCTATCCTGTCCAAATTTTAACCACAATTTTTCCTTGAGCAATTCTTTCTTGATTTAGAGGAAGAGGCATCCACATCTTATGGAAGAGGCACCAACTGTCCCTACATCCTTATGATTCAAGGTGTGGTCCATGGACCAGAATTGCCACTACCCAAGCACCTCTAGAAGTAGAGAATCTCAGGTCCCACCCTTGACCTATAGAATTTTTTATAAGGTTCCCAGATAACTACTATGCATATAAAAATTAGAGAAACAATGTTCTAGATTCCCTTCTTCTCATGAATCTGTTCTCATTAATTATGCATTTTAAAATCTATGTTATATCCTTCCCTTATACTTGCTTCTTTGTAACTAGGAATAATTAAACTTAAATGTAAATAAAATAAATTTAAAAATAAACACACCACCTTCCAATTAATTCTTCAACTAGAACACTTGGCTTCCATAAGAAGCTAATGTACCCTGAAACCAAATCTCCCCTTTTGTCTTAGAATTACTGTGTTAAGTTTCTGTTACCTGCATCTATAGACCACAACAAGGATTTATCTTTCATTCACTGAAAATTGAGCCCATGCCCTGTGTCTACTGCTTTCCTCCCCTGAGAAGTCCCAAATCTTCATGTCTAACATGGTCCCCTCTCCCTGGGGCAGATCTACTTTTCTATGTTCTACAATAACTTCTACCCAGTATGTTCAAAATTATATTAATTATCTTCTTTGCTAAACTTTAACCTTTTCAGAATATTCCATTTTAAGCCAGGCATCATGGTGTACACCTGTAACCCCACCAGCTTGGGAGACTAAAGCAGGAGGACTGAGAGTTCAAAGCTAGAATTAGCCTGTGCAATTTAGTGAGACTCTGTCTCAAAATTAAAAAAAAACAAACAAACAAACAAAAAAAAAACTAAAGGGGGTTAGGAATGCAGCTCAGTGGTAAAGCACTTACCAAGCATGCATGAGACCCTGTGTTCAACTTCCATGTACTATAGAAAGAAAGAAATTAAGGAAGGAAGGAAGGAAGGAAGGAAGGGAGGAAGGCAGGCAGGCAGGAAGTGATAGAGAGGAAAGGAAAGGAAAGGAAAGGAAAGGAAAGGAAAGGAAAGGAGAGAAAAGGAGAGGAGAGCAGAGGAGAGAAGCGGGGAGGAGAGAAGAAGAGAAGAGAGGGGAGGGGAGGGGAGGGGAAAGCAGAAAGGAAACTCAATTTTAATTTATAAAAAAAATAATAATACCTACCCAGTCACAGTAGTCTAAAAACTAAAAGTCATTCTTGGCATCACATACATGTTACTATTATAGTTCAAACTCTAACCATCTCTCACACTGATTAATCAGTACACTTCTGTTATGGTTATATGTGTTAACCTGGAGGGTGGTTTTGGATGATATATACATTTAAATCAGTGAATACTGAGTAAAGATTGCTTTTTCACAAAAATGAGTCTCATCCAAACAGGCAAAGGCCTAAATAAAACAAAAGAATTAGCCTCCCCAAGCAAGAGAGAACATTCTAGCAGGTGGTCTTCAGATTTCTTCTGTGTTATTGGTTCTTCTAGGTCTCCATGCTGTCAGCCTTCACCCTGGAACTACACCATAAACTCTCTTGAATCTCAAATCTGCGAGCACATGCACAAATGTAAACTCATCAGCCTGAGTCTGCATTATTTAGTGAAACACTGTCTCAAAAAGTGAAAACAAACAAACAAAACAGGCTAGGGGTGCAGCTCAGTGGTACAGCATTTGCAAAGCATTCAGCCACCAGGCCCTGGGTTCAACCCTTAGTACCACCAAAATAAATAAATAAATAAATAAATAAATAAATAAATAAAAACTTGCCAGCCTCTATAATCATCCAGGCATCCAATGCCTTACCATCAATCTCTTTCTATGTACACTTATGCATCACTTAATACAAAGGACATTTTCTGAGAAATACACCATTAGGCAAATTTGCCATTGTGTGGACATCATAAAGATTACTTGTTCTTGTTCTTGTTCTTGTTATTGTTCCTGTTATTGTTTGTTGCCATGGAGTTGAATCCAACTCAGAGCTATCCTATATACAATAGAACATAACACTCCCAGATCCTATCCTGTATCCAGCACTGTCAGTGCTTCTCTGCTATTCATAGGGTTTTCTGTGGCTGATTGTTTCTTGGAGTAGATTGCCAGGTCTTTTTCCTGTTTTTGCAGTGCTGGGGATGGAATCCAGGGTCTAGAACACACAGAGCAAGCACTCAACTACCTGAGCTACATCCCAACCCCAAAAAGTACTTACGAAAACTAAATCAGCTGTGACATCACTAGGCAATATAATCTTCTGGAATCACCATTGCATATGTAAAATGTTAATGGAAATGTTATGTGATACATGATTTGCATATGCATCCTACTTGTTTTGATTCTCTGCAGAACCCAGAATAATATAGATTTTGGTGCTGATAAGTGCAATGCTGCAATAAGAATGTCTGTTGTTGTTGTTGTTAGGTGCTGTCGAGTCGGTATCCGACTCATAGCGACCCTCATAGGGTTTTCAATGGCTGACTGTTTCGGGATTGCCTTGGGAGTGGATTGCCAGGTCCTTCTCCCATTTTTGCGGTGCTGGGAATTGAACTCGGGACCTCAGAGACTGCAGCACAGCGCTCTACCCACTGAGCTAAATCCCAGC
>VMDO01036192.1:0-15364 GCA_007922755.1 Pedetes capensis
AGGAAAAGTTTCTATCTTAAACAGAACTGGAACCCAAGGACATAAAGAAAAATACTACATAGTAAAAGATAGAGAAGACTTGGATGGGAAACTTAGATGGGAAGGGGGGAGGGGAGGAAACATAGGGGAGGGCAAGGGGTAAGGGGAGGGTAACCTATATGAATAATGTTTATCAAATTGCATATATGAAAATTGTCACAGTGAAAAGCATGTCAAAATGAATCACATGATGTACATTAAAAATTTCTAATAAAAAAAAGAAATGAAAGTGTTAAAACAATGGAATTCACACAGTAAAGGAAAGAATTCACAGCAGAAAGAAGAAAACAGCTCACACATAGCTCTAACCACAGCAGGGGGAAGCGGAGCTGCACTTCTCCCATAAGTTTATTTTTTCTTCTTGGAGTGATACTTGGTATTAGGCACTCAGAAAAAGACTGTACACTGAAAACAATCCAAAATTAAAACAAGAAGAGAAACCATGCCAACAGATGCAGCATAAATCACAAAAGAAGTACAAAAATATGAAAAACAAAATAATGTCTCCACCAAAAGATCAAAACTCCTCAATAACTGAAGTCAAAGATACTGAAATGGCACGTGTCAAGGAATTCAAAATTATACTTTTAAAAATGATCAGTGACATCAAAAAGATACAAATAAGCTGATGAATGAAACAAGGAAATCACTTCAGGTACTAGATTTAAAGAGTAATATGGAAGAGAAATTCAGCAAGGAAATTGAGACCATAAAAAAAGAAACATTAGAAATAAAATAACACAATAAACAAACAAGCAAAAGACACAGTGAAAAAACACCAGCAGACTGGATCAAGCAGAAGAAAAATCAGAGATAAACACCCAGATACTAACACAGAAAAAATAATAAATCAACATGACTACAATTTTCAAGAAGTCTGGGACATGATGAAGAGACAAAACCTAAGAACATATCAGGTAGACAAAGGAGATGAGATCAAAATCAGAGTCCTTGAAAACCTATACGATGAAATAAGAGCAGAAATTTTCCAAAACCTAAGGGAGGAAATAGACATCCAAACACTAGAATCAGTTAGGACACCAAACAGACATGGCCGGAAAAGAACCTTTCCATAACACATTAGAACTTAAATGATAAGGCTACAAAGTATATAAATAATTTTAAAGGCTGCAGGAGCAAAATACCAATCACAAGTACAAACCCATCACAATAACCTCATGCTTCTCATTAGCAACATTAAAAGCCAAGAAAGAATGGGATGATATATTTTAAGCCTGGAATGTAAGTAACTGCCCATTAAGATTACTAAATCCAGCAGTTATCACTTAAATTCAATGGAGATATAAAGACCTTTCAAGACAAGCATTAACTTAAACAATTCATGACCACTAAGTAAGCTCTGCAGGAGGTACTTAAAAGAGTCCTACACACTGTGGAAGAATAAAGACAAACAAAAATATGAGAACTCAGGAAAGAATAAATCCCACAGGAGGAACAAATGGGAGCTAGGAAACAAAGAAAAAAATAATCAATACTCTAGGAAAACAAAGAAATTACAGTAAATACCAAATTCCTTTCATAGTCACCTTAAACATATATTGTCTTAATTCTTCAGTTAAAAGATGCAACTCAGATAACTGGATTAAAAAACAGGATCCAACTATCAGTTGTCTCCAAGAAATGCACCTCACTGGCAAAGATCCACACAGAAAAATATGAAAGGATGGAAAATAATTTGCCAAGGATGGGAAAGGTAAAGGGAGGGGAAACACAAGGGTTACTATATTTGCCTTATTGATATCTGACAAAGTAGACTTCAGCCTAAAGTTGATCAAAAGGTGTAAAAGAGGTCAGTACACAAATCATCATACCACAGAGACATCTGCATCTCTGTATTCAATGCAGAACTTTTCATAATAACAAGGAAATGGAACAAACCAAAGTACCCATCAATAGAAGAATGAATAAAAATTATGATACATATACACAATGGAATAATACTCAGCAATAAAAAATGGAAATAATGTCATTTTCAGCAAAATGGATGAAACTGGAGAATATCATCTTAAATAAACAAACACAAGCTCAAAAAGAGACATACCCCCATATGTTCTCACTCATATATTGGAGCCAAATATTACTTAAAGGGAAAAAGTCCTACACATAAATTGATATATAAAAATGCACAATTAAAGTTAGCAAAGAAGGGACAAAATAAAGAGTAGAAAGAAGGAGGGAGGAAACTAGCAGAGGGAAGTGAAGATTGCAGAAGGTGGGATGGGGAGCAGACCCAATGTAGAGGAATAAAGGGGAGAGGATAATCTCAATGTAAATGATGCAACTTCATGAGTACATGGGAAAATGGGGGAATGTAACCCAAATATGCATTTGAGTTTTACTACATCTTAGTCATAAGGTTCCATAAACCTTGTGGGTTGATGAAAATGTGACCAGAAGTGATATAATGGTTGTGTAATGGACAAAGCCCATGCTGTATTTCTCTGTACCCCACCATCATTTACTATTAAAGGGAGAAAAAGAAGAAAAAAAGTCACTACATATTAATAAAGGAAACAATCAAGAAGGCATGATAATTGTGAATATATAGGCATCAAACATGTTGTTGTACTAATTTCATAGAATAAACACTACTGTACAAAAATGAATTGATAGATACACATACAATAATAATGGGTGATTTCAATATGTCCCTATCTTCAATAGATAGGTTATCCAAAAAAAAAAAAAAAAACTTAGCAAAGGACCCTCAAAGTTAAACAGCACCATAGACCAAATGGAGTTAACAGATATCTGGAGAATACTTCATCCAATAGCTGTAAAACATATGTTCTTCTCGGTAATGCATTGTTGTTTTTATTGTTAGGTCCTGTTGAGTACAACTCATAGTGACTCTATGTACAACAGAATGAAACACTCTCCAAAATTATGCTGTGCTGGGCACTATTATCGGTGTTTCCCTGCTATTCATAGAGTCTTCAACGGTGGATTGTTTTGGAAATGGATTACCATGTCTTTATCCCTTGCTTGCAGTAGCTGGTATTCCCAGGCATCCTCCCATCCAAGGACTTATCAGGCCAAACCTGCTTAGCTTCTGAAATCAAGTGGGAATGGATGCTAGGGTGCTATGGCTGCAGATATCAGTAACACATAGATCTCCCTAAAATAGACCACATTTTAGGTCACAACACAAGACTTTACATATACAAAAAAAAAATTAAAACCACTCCTTGTATCTTATCAGATCATGTTGTTATTCTCAGGTGCCATCAAGTCAGGTCTGACACAATGTGATCCTATGGGCAACAGAATGAAACACTACCTGACATTGTGCCATACCCAGCACTATTATCAGTGCTTCTCTGCTATTCATAGGGTTTTTGATGGCTGATTTTTCAGGAGTAAGCTGCTAGGTGCTTCTCCAAAAACTGCAACACCCAGTATTCCCAGATGATCTCCCATTCAAGGAATAACTAGATCCAACCCTGCTTAGCTTCCAAGATCACACAAGATAAGACATCAGGGCGGTATGGTTGTAGAATAGCAGATTATAATGAAATAAAATTAGAAACCAATAGCAAGAGAAAAAGTTAAAAATGCACAAATGCATAGAGATTGAACAATACACTTTTGAATGTACAGTACATTATTGAATAATTCACTCATATTTCTTCTATTGAGAACTATCTGTTCAGTTCCATTGCCCATTTATTGGGGGGGTTATTTGTTGGGTTGGTGTTTGATTTCTTAAGTTCTTTGTATGTTCTAGAAATTAGTTCACTGTCAGATGTGTAGGATGCAAAGGTTCTCATTCTGTGGGCTTTCCCTTTATTTTGTTAATTGTTTCCTTTGATGTACATAAACTTTTTAGTTTTATGTAATCCCATTTATTGATTCTTGGTGCAGTTTCCTGGACAATTGGACTTTGTTAAGGATGTACTTGCCTATACCTATGTGCTGGAGCATATTCCATATCTTTTCCACTAGCAGTTTTAGGGTTTCTGGTTTTATGTTGAGGTCTCTGATCCATTTTGAGTTGATTCTTATACAGATTGAGAATACAGGTGTATTTTCATTCTTCTGCATGTGGAAATCCTATGTTCCCAGAACCATTTATTGAAGAGGCTATCTTTTCTCCAATATATATCTTTACCCTCTTTATCAAAGATCAAGTATCTGTAGTTATGTGGGTGTACCTGTGGGTCTTCAATTCTCTTTCATTGATCTTCATGCCTATTTGTGTGCGAGTACCAAGCTGTTTTTGTCACTATGGCCCTGTAGTAAAGTTTGAACTCAGGTATTGTGATACCTCCTGCAATATTTTGCTGCTGTGGATTGTTTTCACTGTATGCAGGGTTTTTTTGCACTCATACAGGTTTTAGGATTGTTTTTGAATTTCTGCAAAGTATGTCATTGGAATTTTGATGGGGATTGCACTGAATTTATGAATCACTTTTGATAGTATAGCCATTTTCACAATATTAATTCTTCCAATCCATGAGCTAATGAAGCCCCTCCATCTTCTCATATCTCCTATTATTTCTTTAATTAATATTTTGAAGTTTACATTACAGAGATCTTTAGGGTCTTTGGTAAGATAACTTCCTAACTATTTAATTTTTAGTGGGCTATTGTGAATAAGATTGTTGTTTTAATTTCACCCTCTTCTTTTTTTCTGTTAGTATAAAGGATGGCTACTGATTTTTGTGTGTTAATTTTGTATCTTGCAAGTTTGCTGAAAGAGCTAATTAGATCTAAGAGTTTTCTACTGGAATTTTTAGGATCCTTTAGGTATAGGATCATGTCATCTGTGAATAGAGATAGCTTGAGCTCTTCTTTCCCAATTTGTATTCCTTTTATTTCTTTCTCTTGCCTGATTGTTCTAGCTTGGACTTCAATTATGATATTGAATAAGAGGGGAAAGAGTGGACATCTTGTCTTATTCCTGATTTTAGAGGGAGTTCTTTTAACTTTTCCCCATTTAATATGATTTTGGCTATAGGTTTGTCATATATAGCCTTTATGACATTGAGATAAGTTCCTTCTGTGCCCAATTACTTCATGACTTTTATCATGAAGGGATGTTGAAATTTGTCAAAGGCCTTCTCAGCACCAGTTTTGATGATCATGTGATTTCTGTCTGCAAGTTTCTTGATATGTTTGATTACATTGTTTTACATATGTTGAACCAGGCTTGCATCTGTGAAGTGAAGCCTACCTGATCATGATATATGATCTTTATTATGTGTTGCTGTATTTGGCTGGCAAGAATTTTATTGAGGAATTTTGCATCAATATTCATGAGTGAAATTAGTCTATAGGTCTCTTTCTTATATATCAGATAAGTGTCCTTATCTGGTTTTGGTATCAGGATGACTCTGGCTTTGTAGAATGAATTTGGAAGTATACCTTCCTTTTCTATTTTATGAAATAATTTGAGAAGGATAAGTATTAATTCTTTAAAGGTTTGATAGAATTAAGCTGTAAAACCATCAGGACCTGGGCTTTTCTTTTAGGGGATGTTTTTTGTTACTGTCTCTATCTCATTGATTGAAATAGGACTGCTAGAGTATTGAAAAGTAAAGATGTCACATTGAAGATGAAGAGAAGAATTGGTACTTTTGAATTATAGTGCTGCAGACAATTATTGAATATACCATGGAATGCCAAAAGAACCAATAGATCTGTCCTAGAGGAAGTGCAACCAGAGTGCTCCTTGGAAGTAAGAATGACCAGACTGCATCTTACATATTTTGGATATGTGGTCAAGAGAGACTAATCCCAGGAGAAAGACATCATGTTTGGGAGAATGGCACATCAACCAAAAAAAGGAAAACCCTCCACCAGATGAATTGACACAGTGTCTGAAACAATAGGCTAAACATTAATAAGATCATGTGTCTGGCACAGAAACGGGGAGTGTTTCATTCCACTGTACATAGGGTCACTATGAGTGGGACTCAACTCAACAGCACCTAATAACAACAACAAGCCAATTTAATCAGAATGAAAATGACTACCAGCAGTTTTAGGTGTGCTGTACCCCAACAGTATCACCTGCCCTGAGGGAGTCTCTTTCTTGAGACCTCCACTTAGGGAATATGCTGGGTCTTTGTTTCATTGCACAGAAGAGTTTCAGGATAAAACAGAAGTGGATCTGAGTTTATGAGTTTATTAGATAAAGGGTAAGAGATAGTACACACTTCCAGAGTGAAGCATGGGCATTTGGAGAGCAAGACATGCGCCTGGGTGCCTTTATAATGGAGATTGTGTGTGTGTGTGTGTGTGTGTGTGTGTGTGTGTGTGTGTGTGTGTGTGTATCAATGTTAAACTCAAAAGTCATAAACATTCAGGGCCTAAGTAAATGTAATCTACTCATTGTCTCTGATGCTCCTGCTTACGAGCCCCTAGGAAGAGGAGAACCATCTCCACCTAAGCAATCTTTACTGATCTTGTCAGTTATTTAGGCAGTGACAACCCATGGGGTTTGTGACCAGATATCCTAAATTAAAATTGTTGGTTCTCAGTCAGAAGATGTCATCAGATTCCAGAGTGAGGCACCTCTCTCCTTTCCCATGACCTCCAAATTTTCTGTCTTCTTATCCTGTTTAGATCTGTTAACTTCAGTTATAGTCCATAATCTAGCTTGGTGAGATTCTTAGAGAAGCAGATTTCCATCTAGGGAGTTCTCCCAGCAGCTTCTCTTCTTTTGATTGTGTTGGAATTCTCAGCTGATAAGACTCAGACCTGGTCCCAGAGTGAAAGCCCTTTCCTTCCCATGTCCCCCAAATTTTCCCTGTCTTTCTATCCTGCTTAATGACAATTTGAAGTATTATATAGTGAACTTGAATTGAAATTTTAATCTGAAGATAACATTTATATATGAAGATGTATCTGATTTATATTAAGATCTCACCAAAAGCTAGAGTGAAAGAAGTTTCTACTTTCTTACTTTGTAACCTCTTGTGTGGTTTTATTCCTTACCAAGAGTAACTAATGAAAACACATTCAGAAATAGCAAGGCATGATCTAGTGTCAGAGATAAATCCACAGATCTAAAAGGCGAAGAATTTTATATTTTTCCATGAGGTTTAGGGTGTATACCATTAATATTTTATCTGGAACTACTTCATGTCTATGGTATTGCTCTCCTTCAAAAATAAATGTCTTCAGCTATGAAAGGAAAACCTAAATTTAAATGATAAAGATTTAGTGGTTCATCATAATAATTGTTGTTGTTGTTAGGTGCTATCAAGTCCGTGTCTGACTCACAGCAACCCTGCAGACAATAGGCAAAACACTATTGTCAGTGCTTCTCTTCTATACATAGGGTTTTCAATGGTGGATTGATTTTTGGGAGAGGGTTCCTGGATCTTTTTCCCAAGCCTCCAGTATCTGGTATTCCCAGGTGGTCTCCCATCCAAGTACTAACCAGGCCCCACCCTGCTTAGCTTCCGAGATGGGACCCCACAGTGTTACAGCTACAGGCTCATAATTAGTTGCAATTTAACAGAGTAAGGACTCCTTTTCATATCAGTTTTAGATCGAGACTTTTTGTACCCATTTTATGATTGATTAAACAGAAAATGTTAGACTTTTAGTATAATTAGTACTATATGTATACCTATGTTTGTATATGTATGTTTGTGAGCATCATACAGGATTTATCTTTGTGCCTGAAGAAATATTTTGTTATTACACTGTCACCTAAACTTGGAGGTGGTCTAAACTTTTAATTTTGTCAGTATCACAGACTTATTATTTACTAAGCCAATGATTATAAACTTTTCTTCAAAGATAAAAGTGAAGTTAATTTATAAAAATGTCTATATAAATTTGGTGCTAATTGGCAATAGTCTGTTTCTTTACATGTTTCTAATCCTCCAGGCCACACATAAAAATAACAAGACTATTTTTTAAATTCTAAGCCTTTCTAAATTTTTTCTATTATAAATTCTTTGTAAAAATTTTTGACTGGTGCATGTTGACATTTTACATGAGTACAATAATGATAATAACCTAAATAGCATTTTTACAAATTCAGATATAGCTGACACTCTAATTCTCTCAAGATTGAGAGACGTTCAAAACAAGAGAGGAACTGTAACGGGGATTTATTAATTATTTTTGTTAAAAGGCATTGAATCCTCTCCCCAGTAGGCATCTAAATGTCACCATTCCTAAGTCTGGAGCCCTTTTGGATCTGAGGAGCACTAATAGATAAACATCTCTTTTTGACAAGAGGCTGCAAATACCCATCCAACCATAACAGTGATAACAACTTCCTGGTACTGTCAACAGATACAGGGGTGCTGTAACTCAACATTACCACCTGCCCTGAGGAGTTCCCCCTTTGAGACCTCCACTCATAGGAGATGTTGGATCCTTGGCTCCCTCACAAAAATGAATTTTAGGGTGAGTCTATAAGAGAGTAAAGCAATTGGAAGTTTATTATATAAAGGATGAGAAATAGGTCATGCTTCCAGAGTAAAGCACAGGCATCTAGAGAGGTGCCCTTAGGTGTATTTGCAACAGGTTTATGTATGATTTGGGGCCTTTAAATTTACAATGCTCAATGGGGTCCCAACAGATGTCTGGTATAGATTTATAGATTTAAAAACAAAGCATTGTTAAAATGTCTAAATTGGGATAGTTGAGGAAATTCCTACTATATCTAGTCTTAAGGACATTGCCTAGGTCTGTTAACTTTAATTAGTCTGTAATCAGCTTTGATGAGATTCTTAGGCAAGCACTGGTTTCTAGGAAGGCAGGGCTCACAGCAGCCTTTCTCTTCTGGTTGTGCTGGAAATCTCGGCTGATAAGACTCAGACCAGTTCCCAGGATGAGAGAAGCTCTTTCCTTCCCATGTCCCCAAAATTGTTCTTTCTATCCTGCCTCATTACCACCCTACCAAAAGAGAACTGAGATCACATTCTGAGCAGACCTGCTTAATTATGCATACTTCTTGCCCCTGCTCCAAATTCTTCCTCTACTTAAACCTAAAGCTCATGTGCGTTCCCCGAAGATGGGTTTGAGGCCACTGGGTTCTTTTGTGTGTTCCTCTTCCCAGTGTGCACATTGACTAAATCTCCTTTCTCTGCTTTTCACCATTGTTGTTCTTGTTCTTAGGTACTGTCGAGTTGGTGTCTGACTCATAGTGACCCTACATACAATAGGCAAAACACTATTATCAGTGCTTCTCTGCTATCCATACTGTTTTCAATGGTGGATTGATTTTTGGGAGTGGGTTTCCAGGTCCTTCTCCCAAGGCTACAGCACCTGGTGTTCCCAGGTGGTTTCCCATTCAAGTACTAACTAAAGCCAACCCTGCTTAGCTTCCAAGATCTGATGGGACCAGATGCCATAGTGCTAAACTGTAGACTCTGTTGTTGTTAGGTGCCATCCAGTCAGTATCTGACTCATAGTGACCCTACATCCAACAGGCAAAACACTATTGTCAGAGCTTGTTTGCTGTTCATAGGGTTTTCAATGGCAGATTGATTTTTGGGAGTGGGTTGCCGGGTCCATCTCCCCAGCCTACAGCATGTGGTGTTCCCAGGCAGTCTCCCATCCAAGTATTAACCAGGCCCGACCCTGCTTAGCTTCCAAGATCTGATGGGAGTGGATGCCACAGGGCTATGGCTGCAGGCCTTTTCACCATTACTCACCTCTAATTGTTATATTAGGGATGAGTGTCAGAGCCTAATTCCAGGAACCAAGGCTTTGCACTAAACATCTGTAACACAACTGCTATTGTTAGATTGTTAGGTCTGACTCAGCTAACCTCATAGGGTTTTCAATGACTGATTATTTGGGGGTTGCTTCAGGAGTGGATTGCTACATCCTTCTCTGATAACACAATTAAAGTAAATTTTAACATTTTGGGAGGGGATGTATTCTCTTTAGGTTCTATCATATCATTCTTCTACTTTTCTTTCTTTCTTTTTTTTTTTTTTTCTTGCAGTACTTGAGGATTGCACCCAGGGTTCACACATACTTTGCAAGTGTCCTACTACTGGGCTGCACCCTCAGCCCAAAATTTTTAGATTCTGAGTCAGGATCTTGCTAAGTTACGCAAGATGCTTCTCACCTCAAACTTGCAATCCTTGTGCCTCTACCTCCCAAGTCATTGGAATTATAGATGTGAGCTATTATGCCCAGCCTAATTTCCATCTTTTTATATAAACACTACGGTAGCTGGTTTTTGATGAAAGAAACAAGTAAAAATAACAATAATGATAATAATACTGTAATTTAATAAATCACCTAAAGTAATTATTTGGTTCTTAATTTTCTTAGGATAACCCAGGGTTTCTGCTACCCACTATTTTGCTGAAAAATCAAGAGACACAGATTGGCAAGAAGTGGGGTAGATTTTCTGTCTTGAAGATACCCCATTTTCCAAAGAAGAAAACTCTCAATGGTGTTTATTGTATGGTAGGTGGAAATTCTCTTCTCATTTATAGCACATGGAAGAGTCCTTTGTCTCCGGGTCCATTCATGCTTTTTTGACAGGTATAGGATGGAGGGATTTTTCTGTTTTTTTTTTTTTTTTTTTTTTTTCTTTTTGTGGTACTGGGGGTTGAACCCAGGGCCTCACACCTGCATGCTTTGCAAATGCTGGGCCACTGAGCTGCGCCCCCAGCCCATTTTTTTTACTTTTTGAGACAGGGTCTCATTAAGTTATGCAGACTACCTCTGGTCTCGAACTTGCAATCCTCCTGCCTCTGCCTCCCGAGCTGTTGGGATTACAGGCATGCGCCACCACGCCCGGCGCTTTTGTATTTTTCTTAGAAAGTCAGCTTCAAACTTGGCATCCTGTGATGTGTGTTTAGCACATAATAATTTTGTTTTTTCTCTTTTTTATTAATAAATATTGTTGGGGTACAGAGTAATAAGTCATTTGGTCTATCTATTATGCAACTATTAAATTAGTTTTTCTTACAGATTCATCATCTTACATAATTTACAGAACAATATAAACTGAAAGAGAAAATAAAATGTAGGAATTTTAATTAATATGGAAGGAAAATCATATACCATCTTGGGTTAAACTCTGATTTTTTTCATGTGTTCATATAGTTACATTCTATATTTTGAGATTTTCCTCTCCCTCTTTACTCCTCAACATTATTCCCCCTCCCCTTCTTCCTTCCCACCTCTACTCCCACCTGAGGATCTCCTCCCCCTTTCTTTCTGATCTTCTAGTATTTTCCCTTCCTAGATAGGAATGATTGTTAATTTCTATATATCTAAATATGTATAATTATTTTTCTTTAAGTTACCTTTAGCTCCCACATATGGTATTTCTCTTTTTAAGTCTGGGGTAATTCATTTAAAATGGTGTTCTCCAGATAAATCCATTTTGCTGCAATTGCCATAGTTTCATTCTTCTTTGTTGCTGAGTAAAATTCTGTTTATCTATACCACAATTTGTCAATTCATTCCTTTGTTGATGGACACTTTGGTTGATTCTACACTTTTGCAATTGTGAATAGTGTTTTATTAAATATGGAAGTGCATGTGCTCCTGTGGTATGATGACGTTTCTTCCTTTGCATATATTCCCAGGAATGGTATAGCTGGGTTGCATGGCAGATTTATTCTGTTTTCTGAGGTACCTCCACATTGACTTCCAAAGTAGTTGGCCTAATTTACAATCCCACCAGTGGTATAAAAGTGTTCCTTTTCACCACATTTTCACCAGCATTTGTTATTATTTTGTTAATCTTGGCTATTCTTATTGGAATTAGATGGAATCTCAGGTTTGTTTCGATTTGCATTTCCCTGATGACTAGGGATATTGAACATTTTTTCATGTGTTTATTGGCCATTCATATTTCTTCATTTGTGAGTTGTCTGTTGAGTTCCACTGCCCATTTATTCCACTGTTATTTTGGTGTTTGATTTCTTAAGTTCTTTGTATATTCTAGAAATTGGTCCTCTGCCAGATATGTAGGATGCAAAAATTTTCTCCCATTCTGTGGGTTCTTCCTTTACTCTGTTGTTTCCTTCGCTGTACAGAAACTTTTTAGTTTTATGTAATTCACTTGTCAGTTCTTGGTGCCATTTCCTGGGCAAATGCGGTCTTGTTAAGGAAATGCTTACCAATGCCCATGTTTTTGAACATGTTCTCTATCTTTTCTTCTAGAATTTTTAAGGGTTATGGCTTTATGTTGAGATCTCTGATTCATTTTGAGTTGAATCTCATACAGATTGAGAGATATGGGTCTATTTTCTTTCTTCTGCAAATGGCTACTGAATTTTCCCAGCACCATTTGTTGAAGAGGCTATCTTTTCTCTGATGAATGTCCTTAGCCTCTTTTTCAAAGATCATGTGGCTAACACATAATAATTTTGAAAGTAAAACAGCTGATAGTGGAAGGGAGAGTGTTAGAGGGTAATAGGCTGGAAGAAAGGGAATAGAGGGCTCTGCAGCCAGCCACCTCCCAGCATAGCCATGTCCCAGTTACCTGTAATATGAATATCAACGTAAGCCTCCTGTGGGACAAAGGCTTTGGTCTGGTGGTCAATGCTGCTCTAATAGATAATACCCTTACAAACAACATACTTGCTAAAAAGAAACAATTAAAATCACTCTTCACTTCTACATTCACCCAGGAGGGATGATGCAGACTCTGTGAGATATACACCAGTTCCACCAAATGAGGAGGACTTTTTTTAGTGACTTCTCCTCCCTTATGAAGACCACAGCTGCCTGGATCTAATGTTTTAAAATGCCCACCTCTGAGCCCAGCCCTTTGAAGACACTGGGAATTCATTAACCCCTTTTGATCATAGCCTCCAGGTATTAAATGTTTCTTTCCTCCAGTAAGGGCCCAAACTTCACTATAAAAGAACATGTGACCTCAGTTCTAGGCAGCAGTAGCCCTTATTACTCCTACCTTCATGTCTCAAAGATGTTCTCCTTTTATAATCTATATCTTTAATAAACTTAGCATATACTCCATACTGTCTGTAGCCATAGCACCCTGGCATCCGATCTCACCTGATGGTGGAAGCTAAGCAGGGTCAGCCTAGTTAGTCCTTGGATGGGAGACTTGGGTGGGATCTGTTGTTGTTAGGTGAAACTGAGTCAGGTCTCACTCATAGTGAGTTAGGTCCAATTCATAGAGAGCCTATGTACAACAGATGAAACACTGTCCAACACTGTGCTATCTCTGGCATTATTGTCAGTGCCTCTCTACCATTCATAGGGTTTTCAGTGGCTGATTGTTTGTTTTGGAGAGTGGGATGCTGGGTCCTTCTCCAAGCCTACAGCACCCAGTATTCCCAGGTGATCTTCCATCCAAGGACTAACCAGGTATTATCCTGCTTAGCTTCTGAGATCTGCAGGAATTGGACACCACAGTGGTACGGCTGCAGGAATAAATTTCTATGTCTTGCATAATTTCTTTTACATGGGGAAACACAGACAAACATAGTTACTGGGGAGAGGAAAGTAATTGTTGCTGCTGGGGAAGGACCTGGGCTTTGAACCACACTTCCTTCTCTGAACCTGCTTCCTATGTCTCTTTCTCTCTAAACACCTGCATGTCAATCTGAAGTGTGTGCTGTCCTCCCTTATCTAATAGACTCAAAACTCAGCTCCACATGTTTGTTTCATCCTGAAATTCTTTTCAGTGATGGAGAAAAGGACCCAACATCTCCCCTGAGTGGAGGTTCCAAGAAGTGGAACTCCTCAGGGTAGGTGATAATGTTGGAGTACAGCACCCCTAAACCCACTGACTGGAGGAGTGAGATTGCAGCCCAGCTCCTACTGCCTTAACCTGAAGAGTTTCCCTTTCTTGTGGGAAGTATTGGTTTTTTTATGCTGGTAGTTCCCACAGTAGCCTTCCTCCTCTGATTGTGCTGGAATTCTCTGCACAGATCCAATCCCTTTCCTTCCTATGTCCCCCCAAACTTCCCATCTTTCTATCCTTCCTCAACAAACTTCTCTCTTCAGAATTTAGAATATCCTGTGGGAAGGCTAGATTGCTATAGATTATAGGAAAGGGGAAGGCAGAGATAGCAGGATTCAGTTCACGTTGCATATCAAAGCCCATCAAAGAGAAGCTAGGCCATTTTCCTCATGGCAAAGAGGAATTTTTCATAAGCTCATATTTTTATCTATTCTGTTACAACCATGCAAAGTAGTAAGAATCTGAGAGGAGGTGATCAGACCTCGCTCAGGGACACAGTGAAGGCCCCCTAGAACTCTCATCACTGCTGAGAGATCTGGATAGATTTGTTCAAGTCTGTTTCAGATCTGAAAGAATAAATATAGAGGACTTTGTGATATGTTTATCAAGAATGAAAGTTTTAGCTTACTCCTCTGTAACCTTATAAAGCGTTAGTGTATTTTTTTCTTTACTTGAGTTTAATGTCCCCACTACACTTCTACAATGAAAGATTTCATTTGGACAATGCATAATGCATATGTATTCCAATAGAACACGTAGTACACTATAAAAAGATACAATTTTATTTCTCAATTAAAATGAATAAATAAATAAGAAAAAATACAACTGAAAAATAGTAACTTCTTGCCAAGTGCCATGGTGCATGCCTGTAATCCCAGCAGCTTGAGAGGCTGAAGCAAAAGGATAACATATTAGAGGGGAAATGCAGCTTGCAAAATTTAGTGAGATCTTCTCTCAAAATAAGAATTAAAAATGGGTGGGTGTGCAGCTTAGTTGCAGAACACTTGCCTACCATGCACAAGACCCTGGGCTCAAACTTCCAATATTGAAAAAAAAAAGCCACATCTACTATATCTCCTCCTAACATATCTTATAATCAGTGTTTTTTTGTCAACTTCTTTTTTTTATTAGAAATTTTTAATGTACATCATAATGTGATTCATTTTGACATGCTTTTCATTGTGACAATTTTCATATATGCAATTTGATAAACATTATTCATATAGGTTACCCCTTACCCTTCTCTGTGTTCCCCTCCATTCCCATCTAAGTTTCCCATCCAAGTCTTCTCTATCTTTTACTATGTAGTATTTTTCTATATGTCCTTGGGTTCCAGTTCTGTTTAAGATAGAAACTTTTCCTGTAGTGGTCTTTGTTTTTATCTTGTTAGAACAATTACATGCAAATTCTAGTCCATTTATATTGACCTCATTCTTATCTTCCCTCCCCCCTTTTATTATGATCTGACCTTTGAGTAGGATTTTTCCTTCTTGTAATTTTGAGTCAGCTCCCTCATATGAGTGAGAACATGTGTTGTTTCTCTTTCTGAGCTCGTGTTCGTTCACTTAAAATAATTTTCTCTAATTCCATCCATTTTGCTGCGAATGACCCTATTTCATTTTTCTTGATTGCTGAATAGTATTC
>VMDO01036193.1:0-15366 GCA_007922755.1 Pedetes capensis
AGCACGCAACTTCACATTAAATGGAGAAAAGATTGAGGTTGTCCAAGATTTTACTTTGCTTGGCTCTATAATCAACACCCGTGGAAGCAGCAGTCAAGAAATCCAAAGACGCATTGCTCTAGGAAAAGCTGTGGCAAAAGATCTCTTTAGAGTATTGAAAAGCAAAGATATCACATTGAAGACGAAGGTGCATCTGACTTCATGCCATGGTATTTTCAGTGGCATCATATGGTTGTGAAAGCTGGACATTGAACAAGAGAGACAGAAAAAGAATTGATGCTTTTGAATTGTGGTGCTGGAGACGTCTATTGAATATACCATGCACTGCCAAAGGAACCAACAGATCTGTCCTAGAAGAAGTACAACCAGAGTGCTCCTTGGAAGCAAAAATGGCCAGACTGCGTCTTACATATTTCGGACATGTAGTCAGGAGAGAACAATCCCTGGAGAAGGACATCATGTTTGGAAGAGTGGCAGGTCAACACAGAAGAGGAAAACCCTCCACCAGATGGATTGACAGAGTATCTGCAACAATGGGCTTAAACATAAATAAGATTGTTTGCCTGGCACAGAATCGGCAAGTGTTTCGATCTGCTGTACATAGGGTCGCTATGAGTCGGACTTTACTCGATGGCACCTAACAACAACAACAACAATAACAACATACTGAACCATTATGGACAGTCTTATCAGTATGATTATTTATGTATATTTTCCAGAAGCATGAATTCTTTGCTGATTTAGAATTATACAAACTAAACCTCTGTTAAATTTTTTAGAAAGCCAGGAAGAAACTAAAACATGATGCCAAAATGCTAATTCCTGTGCTATACCGTCTTTTCCTTTTCTTTTCTGAAACATTTAAAACATAGAAACTTCATACTGATTTTCAGTTTCATAATGAAATTATTAGGCCCCCCTAAATATACATTTCTCCTCAGATAAAAGTGGTATCTTGAGGGCTGGTGTCTCTATATAGTATCAAAAATTAACAATAAAGGAATTAATGAATATACTCATAAACTGTTGGGACTTTAAAAAGGACACCCCAAAGTGTGGTGCTTTGGCATAAGTACTATTAAGAAAATTGGAAGGATTCAGAAGCAAACCTGAGAACCAAGATCTCTCTGCCTTTTCCCTCTCCTATCTCTTCCCCAACACACAAGCAATACAGAGAGGGGCTATCCTTTCTCTGAAGTTCTGCCTAAAGACAGATTTTCCAAAAATGGAACTCAATTGTCATGAGTACTTTGCCAGAAAATCTCCTCAATCAGGGATGATTAGCTGTGTCACAGTGTCAGCGAGGTTAGGGGCACTGTACCCCCAACATTACTTAATCTAATGTAGCTATTGTTATTGTAATGAAGCAAAGTAGCTGCTGTTTTTGGAGTGTCTATACTGAGTCATTATGGACAGTCTTATCAGTATGATAAGACTGTGAAGGGGAACTCCTGCCCTGGAGAGTTCCCCTTCACAGACCTCCCTTCAGGGGAGATGCCATGTTCTTGGCTCCATCACACACACACAAAAAATTTAGGACAAGTCAGTAAAAGACTGAACCAGTTTGAAGTTTATTAGGTAAGGGAAAGTAATAATATGCCCTTCAGAGCCAGAGCAGGCCTCTAGAGAGAGAGGCACCCCTAGGTACCTTCACAGCAGGTATATGTATGAGTTGGAGCTTTTGAAGTTATATTGCTCAACAGGCTCCCAGCAGGTGTCTGGTATAGCTTTGCAGATTGGAAAAGGAGCATTGTTAAAATGCCAAATTGGGATAATCAAGGAAATTCCTATTGTATTTAGTCTTAAGGAAATTACCTAGGTCTGTTAACTTCAATTACAGTCCATAATCTGGTTTGGTAAGATTTTTAGAGAAGCACTGGCTTCTATGCAGGCAGTTTTCACAGAAGTTTCTCTGAGAGAGAGAGAGAGAGAGAGAGAGAGAGAGAGAGAGAGAGAGAGAGAGAGAGAGTGTCTTTTGTGTGGGGGGGCTTATGCTGGAATTCTCAGCTGATAAGACTCAGACCAGATCTCAGTGTGAGAAAAGCCCTTTCTTTCCCATGTCCTCCAAATTTTCCCCATCTTTCTGTTCTACCTCAACAAGAAAATAGACTGAAGATTGACACCACACCCAGACTTACTTTGTCATAGGCTGTCACTTATTCTTTTATGAGCCCATTCATGTTTCCCAAAATCCATTTGCTTTCCCCTCAGTTGCCCACATCCTCTCTCCACTCTCATGCGTGAAGAAGGCAAAGGGATGTCCCTTGGTATTTAGGTACTTACCTTCCTGTGATGTTTTTAAACCATGCACATGATAAATTTGTATACTTTTTCTGGTATTAACCTGTCTACTATTGGTTTATTTCATAGACTCAATTATTGAACTTTCAGAAGTTAAAAGTCTTTTCATATTCCTACAAAGCTAATATGAATCCATGCTTTTTAAAATTTTCAAGTGTAAGATATACCAATAGAACAATGAATGTATTTCATTGTTGATTGATACATGATAATGCAGTTAAAGCTTGTGTTCTGATATCTTCTTGTCCACCTGTATTACTCATCTTCACTTGAAAATTTAGAGAATTATACCTCACAAAGCCAGCAATCATAAACTAAAGGTTGGAGAAGTGGTTCTCAAATTCTAGCATTCTTCAGAATTACAAGGAAGCCTTGTCCAAAGGCACATTGCTGGGCCCACCCCTAGAATTTCTGATTCAGTATGTCCAAGGTAGATTGAAGATAGGCATTTCCCCAAAAATTCCCAGGGGCTGGGGTTTAGCTCAGTTGGTAGAGTGCTGCTCTGCGCTCTGTGAGGCCTTGGATCACTTCCTCAGCACCTCAAAAATGGGAGAAGGACGTGGCAATCCATTCCCAAAGCAATCGTGAAATAATCAGCCGTTGAAAACCTGTGTTGTACATAGGGTCACTATAAGTTGGACCCAACTTGACAGCACCTATCATACCACCAACAACAAATTCCTGGCCTGAAGTTTAGCTCAATTGGTAGAGCACTTGCTCTGTGCACTCCAAGCCTGAAGTTTGATCCCTAGCACCACAAAAATGGGAGAAGGATCTGGCAGCCCACTCCTGAAACAACTAGCCATTGAAAACTCTATGAATAGCAGAGAAGCATGGACATAGTGCCAGACATGGCACAGTGTCAGGGAGTGTTTCATTCTGTTGTACATAGGGTCGCTATGAGTCCAACCGGACTTGGTGGCACCTAACAACAACAAATTCCCAGGTGATACCGAAACTGGTGGTAGAGTTTCCATACTTTGAGAACCAATTGGTTTAAAGGGCTTGTATAGTGAACAATGCTGGGAATCTGTGGAATTCATTTTACTACTGGGAACTTCTGGGAAGTAATTGGCAATATTATTTCTGTATTATCTAAACTTAAACCTTCTGGTGCATATAAAATTTTAGGTTAAAAGAATTAAGCTTTTGTGTCTGAGACATAGATACACCTTATATTCTTGAATTTTATCCCCACCCTTTCAACAGTGTTATTGTTGTTAGGTGCCATCAAGGGTAGTCCAACTCATAGCAACCCTATGTACAACAGAACGAAACACTCCCCGATTCTGTGCCAGGCACATTATCTTATTTATGTTTAAGCCCTTTGTTGCAGACCCTGTGTCAATCCATCTAGTTGAGGATTTTCAACTGTGTTAAAGGGCTGCAAAATCAGATGTGGAATAGAATCATGTGAGGATTGGATTCTCAACTCAAATCTAGTTTGCATATGATTCTAATCCACATCTGATTTTGTAGCCTCTAAAACTGTTGAAAGGGTATGGAATAGATTACAGAAAATGCGATGTATATTTTTCTTGGTTTGTTTACCTGTACCTGGCATCTCTGTACTGATATCTAGCTTTTATATGATGTCTTATGTGTAAAAGGAAATTGCAGAACAAACCAGACTCAGAAAAGTCTAGGGAAAGCTACTTGGGGATATAGCCATTAATCCAGAATATTCATCTAGTAAATTGAGTGTTTCAATCTACATAGGATTAGCTTCTAGAATATCTAATTTAGGTCATATTATTCCTCAAATCAAATATGTGGTATGTAGAAAATGTGAGGAATGTATAAGTAAACAGTATGCTTTGGTTGTCCATCTGCAACTGTGGAGATAATTTATAGTTTTTTTAGCATAACTAAACTACCAGACTAGGGAATGTTCAGGGAATTGTGTAAGATAATTGTCTCAAAGTGGGGAAACAAGCCTTAGAGAATTTAAATGATTTGTCTAGGTTCATGACCAGGATCTATTGCTGAACTCTTATAGTGGATGCGATGTAGTCCAGAAATACATTGCCCTCTAATCCTATTACTATGTAAATTCTATAAGCATCCCTTATTACCCTGAGATTAAAAATCAGAAAATTTTATTTTTATGTATGAGATAGGGTTATAATCTATTTTTATTAAAAGGAATATTAGCTGTGTGATTGAACAAGTCATTTAAACTTGTTTCCTCATCTGTAAAAAATGGAGATAATCTTAAATCAGATTAATACATATAAAATAGCAGAATGGTTGGCTTACTGTAAATGCTCACAAATGTTAGTTAAATCTATTATCACTATGTAATACCACTATGTAATAATCCTGAGGTATAGCACATGATTTTTAAATATTTACTAAATAATCAGAAAAGAATATTTAAAAGTTTAAGATCATTTTCAGTTAAATGTGTCTCATTGTGTTTCGATTCTGATTTTTCCTTACTATTAATCTGGAACATGTTGTATAACTTCTCTGTGCCTCAATTTCCTGTCATAGCAACATTCTATATAACATTACCTTTGTGTAATCTTACAAATTATTTGAGGTTTTTGTTGGTTGGTTGGTTGGTTAATTAGGTTTTTTGTTTTTTGTGGTACTAAGAGGTTTAACCCAGAGCCTCATACATACTTTGCAAGTGCTCTACAACTGAGTTGCACCTCCAGCCCTTTTTTTATTTGTTATCTTGTGGCAGGGTCTTGCTAAATTATGCAGGCTGTCTCTGGTCTTGAACTTGTGATCCTCTTGCCTCCACCTCCCGAGTTGCTGCAATTACAGGCGTGCCAACTGCTGGGATTACAGGCACATGCCACTGGTCCTAGCTTTACAAATTATTTGTTTATATGGATACATGAATATAGATAGGAAAAAATATCTAGGGGAATACACCAACCTATAACATTGGTTGCCTAAGAGGAAGATAATTGAGATTGTTGAGAAATAAAAGTAGGATTGGTAAAATAATGCTAATGCTAATACTAGCAAAGCTTAAATCTGTTGGTGGGATTGCATATAGTTTTAATTTTCTTTCTTGGGCTGCATATATTAATGAATAAGAGCTTAGGTTTTGGAGTTAGATCTGAGTTTAAAATCACTCTCTTGTTAGGCAAATGTTCTACCCTAAGCTAAACCTCTAACCTTGACCCTGGTTTAATTTCTGACTCTTCTACCTGCTATGTGTATACTGTGCACAACTTTCATAAAAAGAATTCTTTGAGCTGGGCATAGTGGCACATTCCTATAATCCCAGCACTCAAGAGTCTGAGGTGGGTTTGAAACCAGCCTCGGGTACACAGCAAATTTAAGACTAGCCTGGAATGAAAAATGAGACTTTGTCTTAAATTTTTTTTAATTGTTTTTTCTTTGTAAAATATGATAAAAAATAACTCTTTTATTTTTTATCATATGTGATTATTAATGTGATCAAGTGAAATAATACATATGTCACATGGTTAGCACAGGCAAAATAAACAAAAAGATATTAGCACATTTTCTGTTATTGTTGTTTGTCACTGTCATCATTATACTTTTCTGCATTTCCTAAAATTTCTGTGATGAGTTTATGTTGAAAGATTTTAGTAATTGGCTGCCACTGAAGGATACTTCTACTCTTTGTTCATATTTTAGTTTTTTAAGTTGTCTATTTTACACATTGCTTGCAGCCACACCACTGTGGTGTCCAATCCCATCAGATCTTGGACGCTAAGTAGGGTCGGCCTGGTTAGTACTTGGATGGGAGATGGCTTGGGAATACCAGATGCTGTAGGCTTGAGAGAAGGACCCAGCAACCCACTCCCAAAAAAACAGCCATTGAAACCCCTATGAACAGGAGGGAAACACTGGTAATAGAGTTTTGCCTGTTGTACATAGGGTCGCTATGAGTCGGACACCAACTTGATGGCACCTAACAACAATTTTATACATTAATATAAAATTTCCAATATAGAAGTGAACTTTGACACTGATGACAAGCTAAGTTGACAATTTTATGGGATTTATAACTACATGTGTAAGGGTAAGGGCCAAGGTCCAAACTGGCCTTCTGAAAATAGATGGGCTTTTATCCACACTGGATACTTCCAGGAGAATTTGAGATTAATCTTTTTATATGGATCCCTTTAATTCTTGTTTTGATTTTCTTCAGGTTCAGTTTGAACTTGCATATGAGAAGTTGATGGTCTGATCCACAATTAGTACCTGGTCTTGTTCTGACATTTGATACGGAGCTTTTCCATCATCTATTTTCACAAACATAGTCAATTTGGTTCCTGTATGCTCCATCTGGTGAAGTCCATATGTATGGTCGCCGTTTGTTTTGGTGAAAAAAATGTATTTACTATGAAAAGGCCATTGCTCTCACAAAATCCTATCATGCGATCTCCAGCATCATTTCTGTCACCAAGGCCATATTTTCCAACTACTGAGCCTTCTGCTTTGTTTCCAACCTTTGCATTCCAGTGACCAGTAATTATCAGTACGTCCTGATTGCATGTTTGATCTATTTCAGATTGCTGAAGCTGGTAGAAATCTTCTCGTTCCTCATTTGTGGCCTTGGTGGTGGGTGCATAAATTTGAATAATAATCGTATTAACTGGCCTTCCTTGTAGGCGTATGGATATTATTCTATCACTAACAGCATTTTATTTCAGGACAGATCTTGAGATGTCTTTTTTGATGATGAATGCAGCCCCATTTCTCTTTAGTTTATCATTCCCAGCATAGTAGACCATAAGATTATCTGACTCAAAATGGCCCATGCTGGTCCATTTTAGCTCACTGATGCCTAGAATGTCAATGTTTATGCACTCCATTTTTCTTTTAATGATTTCTAATTTTCCTATATTCATACTGCATATATTCCATGTTCCAATTATTAATGGATGTTTATGGTTGTTTCTTCTCATTTTGAGTCATGCCACATCAGCAACTGGAGGTACCTTGGACTTTACTCCATTTTGTCATTAAGGTAGACTCTACTTTCAGGAGGCAGTTCTTCCCCAGTAGACTTTTGATTGCCTTCCAACCTGGCAGGCTCATTTTCCAGCACTATATCTGACAGTGTTTCTTTGCTATTCATAGGGTTTTCAATGGCTAGTTGTTTTGGGAGTAGGTCTTATTCCCTAGTGTGTCTTAGTCTGGAAGCTCAGCTGAAACCTGTCCACCATGGGTGACCCTGCTGGTATCTGAGATACCAGTGGCATAGCTTTCAGCCTCGTCGCAACAGGCAAACCCCCACAATGGGGCAAACTGATAGACATGTATATAGTCATAGCCATTTCAATTAAAAGAAAAGGATGATTAGAGCAAGGTGTGGTGGTGCAGTCCTGTAATCTCACCAATTAGGAAGCTGAGGCAGGTGGTTCACGAGTTCAAAAACAGCCTGGGTTACATAGTGAGTTTTAGGCTTCCCTGAACTACATAACACCCTCTCCTCACCCTTCTCCCCTCAAAAGAATTTTTGTTTCATGTTTTTCCTTTCATTTTTTTAATTTCTGAAAACATTATTAAATGTTATCTTTATTCTAAATAATTACACATGCTTCTTTTGTTTTGGCACAAATTTTGTACTTAATACCTTCATATGATTTTACCTCAGCAATGGATACAAAGAGTCTTTCTCCTAATTCATCATCTGTTACTTTGTGTTTATATCTGACTGTGTCCTAAACATAGTGTAAAGCAGAATTCTAACCTGAGATAAATTGATGAGCAATTTACTGTATAATAACACCTCATCATGAAAGATTTAGGGATAAATTTAACAAAATATAAGCAAGACTTATACACTAAAAATTAAAATAAAACACTGCTAAGACAAATTAAAGAAGATTCATATAGATATATTCATGGGTTATAATACTGATGATTATTAACATAGCAATTTTCCTCTAGTTGATTCAACACAGTCCTAAGAAAAAAAATGTTTGTAGACATTTACAAGCTAGCCCTAAAATTTATATGGAAATGCACATGACCTAGAACTGCCAAAGGAAGTTTTCGAAAGAAAATAACCAAGTTAAAGGACTTACATCATTTGTTAATAAAGATGTCAGGAAAATTCAGTGGGGTGATAACATTACCTCTTACCTCATACCATACATAAAATTTCACTTAAAGTAGATTACAGTTCTAAGTGAAAGAACTAGGAGTGAATCTTTGCAAGCTTGAGGTAGGCAAAGGTTTCTTGGATAGTCTTAAGAAGTGTGAACTATAAAAGACAAACATTTGAACTTTAAAAGCTTTTGATTTTTAGAATACACTCTGTAGAAAATGGAAAGGCAAGCCATAGAATAGGAAAAAATAGTAGTGTCCATATGTCAGAAATGCTTGTATTCAAAATAAAGAATTATAACAATAAGAAGACAACCTAATTTTTTAAGTGGACAAAAGATTTAAGCAGACAGTCACAAAAGATGTAAAAGTGGACACCATCAGTCATTTGAGAAATGTAAATTAAAACCAGAATTGAGATACCACTATGTACTCGTTGTTAGGTGCAGTTGAGTCCACTCCGACTCATAGCAATCCTCATAGGTATTTTTAGTGGCTGATTGTTGCAGGATTGTTTTGGGAGTGGGCTGCCAGGTCCTTCTCCAATTTTTGCGGTGCTGGTGATCGAACTCAGTGCCTCAGCACAGAATGGCACTCTACTAACTGAGCTAAACCCCAGACCATGTACTCATTAGTATGGCTAATATCAGAAGAGTTCACAATACCAAATATTGGTGAAGATGTGGAGCAGCTAGAATTCTCAGATACTGCTTGTGAAAATCTAAACTGAACAGTCACTTTGAAAACTGACAGTTTCTCATAAAGTAGAAGTTTTAATCTATATGGCACAGCCATTACACACCTCTGTGTTTGCCAAAGAGAAATTGAAATATCCATGCCCTTAAAGACTTCTACATGAATGTTCTTACTGCCTTTATATATAGTAACCAAAAGCTAGAAACAATGCAGTGTCCATCTGTAAGAGGACAAATTTAAAAGTGTGGTATATTCATCTGAAAAATATTACTTAGCTACAAAAAGGAACAAACTATTGTAACACTCAGCAATATGGATATTGGATGGATAGATTTCCAAAACATTAGTTGAATGAATGAAGCTAGACTAAAAAGATACACATCATTTAATTTCACTTACATAAAATTATGTTGTTGTTGTTAGATGCCGTCAAGTTAGGTCTGACTCACAGTGACCCTATGTAGAACCAAACAAAACACTACCTGACACTGTACCATGCCCAGCCCTATTTTCAGTGCTTCTCTGCTATTCATAAGGTTTCCAATGGCTGATTGTCTTGGGAGTGGGCTACCAGGTCTTTTTCCCAAGCCTACAGCACCCGGTATTCCCACACAGTCTCCCATCCCAGGACCAATGAGGCACAACCCTTAGCTTCAAGATCTGATGAGATCGGACACCAGAGTGGTATGGCTGTAGACATTATATAAAATTATAGAAAATATAAATAAATCTAAAGTAACAGCAAATCACTGGTTGCCAATGGCTAGGAGTTGAGAGAGGATTTAACAGCAAAGGGTCTCTCTCTCCTTTGCCAATTATCCTTTCCAAGGATAATTGAAATGTTCACTTGTTGTTTTTGGTAGTTTGGTAGATATATGTCTGTCAAAATTTGTTGAGTTGTATACTTTATGTTCATGTAGTTTATTGAATATAAATTGTATTTTTAGAAAGAGAAGATCAGTAGGAAAGCATGCGAATAGAGTAGCATCTGGAATAGGATGGCAGCTAGATAAAAGAGTGAGCAGGAAGGTGACTAGAAACATAAATTGAACAGAAAATACATGGTAAGAAAAGCTAACAGAATTTCATTGTAGTCTATTAAATTATGGTTATGTTTGATTCAGATTAAGTATCTAAAAACAATTACCCACAATAATATTACATAACAAACCACTCCAAAACTTATAGCAGCCAAAATTATGCATTTTCTCCCTTACTTATAGTTTTCTAGGAATTGGTTAAAATTGCTCTCTTGAGGGGCTACAGGTTGGCTGGACAACTCTAGGATTCAAGTTGGGCAAATGTTTGCATGTCAAGCTGTTCTGTTGGGGAATCACAAGAGCACAAAACACAAGTACAGTCATATAGACACATTTCAAGCCTCTGCTCATAACATCCATTGTCCAAATAGTATCATGTGCCCAGATAGTGTCATGTTGTGGAAATTTATAATCATACCCAGAGTATATCCTATGTGCTTATTCCCAGTTTCAACAGTTGTCAGTATTTTGTCACTCTTTTTTCATTTATTTCTTCCTCTCATCTTTAAATATGTCCAAAGGAACTATGAAATGTGGGGAAGTGCCTTAAAACTAGATGCTGTCTAAATGGAGATGAGCCAGAGGCCATTGCTTTGATTCTTGGTAAGGAATCGAAGGCAGTGATTCTCACAATCAGGAGCTCAGTTTAGGAAGAATGTTGAATAGCTCCATTTCTCTTTCAGTACTTACTGGGACAAATATTAGCACCTATCTTTAGTAGTCACCCAATTTCCAGTATTCATCAGAAAAAGAAAAAAATAAGGTAATAATTTGAGAACTAAAAAATAGAAATACAACCAGATTTGCAATGGCAGTTGTACCAGGCTAATCATTTTCATTACTATTAGAATACATGGGTTTTTCTAATGATTAAATATAATACAAAAAGATGTCATATTTAAATAGATAAGAATTAAATGGTTTATAATGAACATTTCACAATAGAAAATATAAATACCTCAAGATGAAAATGCTCAGAGAATGCTGAGAATAAAGAGAGAGTATGGGACTATTGACAAAAGACTCAAGATTGTCTTTGGTTACATTATGTCAGGTTACAAAAAGTCAGCACATGTGGAAGAAAAAGAATTTTTACTAAACAAAAAGGAAAAAAGACTACAGTGACAAGTGCCCAGTGAGCAGCAAGGAGAAATCAAAAGATGATTTCAAGGTCACTGCCAAGAAGGAGGTCAGTAAGGTCCCTGAGGACAAGAAAAAGGAACTGTGAAAGAGGAAGAAGGAAGACAATGAGCACAAGAAAAAAAGAAAAGGTGAAGGTAGAGGAAGAATTAAAGAAAAAGTGGAAGAAGAAATAAAAGAAGTGTGAAAAGGAAGAGAGAAATAAGCCAGAAGAGTAGATGAAAATGTCAAGAGAAGAAACTCCTCAGTTTAAATATAAGAATCCCTTTGGCTTCATCAGGAAGCTTGGGAATTACATCAATTAAGAAAGGAACTTCATAGCAAAAACCAAATTGGTCCAGACATCCAAAAGGAAAATTTCTTTAGCTGCCTAGTCTCAAGTTTGGTGCTTTCTTCAAGAAACTAAAAATTACCCAGAATAACAGAATGACTCCTTGTCCCATGATTTTAATGGCCTAAATTTAAGCAAATATGTTACTGAATCTGTAGTTACCATTATGGAAGCCAAACTGAAAATCTCTGATGTGAGCTGTGTTGTGTACCTATGCACTCTTTCACCAGCACTGTGCTGCCTTTGCCCCCTCACTTCTTTAAGCCTGGAAAAACATTTTGAATCAAGGAAAGAGAAGAAAACCCCTGATACTACCAAGCTAAGAATTGATTTACTTTTCATCTCAAGATTGACTATAGTTGGGATTTTCACTGACAAAGAGTATCTTTCCTTAATCTATGAACAGCTAAAAAATATTTAGCCTGAATGAGAATCCCATTGTCATGTTGCTATGGTGATTAGTTTATGTCACCATTGGGATGATATTGACAGATCCATAGCAAGGAGAGTGAAGAGTGCTACAGAGAAGTTTAATTTGAGATTTCTCTCTAGTGAGATCATTGGTTCAAAGAATCAGCAGCCTTTCCAGAATCTTTTAAAAGAGTACTTTAAGTCTTTAACCAAGCATCTGAAAGGGGACCCACCACAGGGAGCTTGAGAATACCGAGAGACAAAGCAGGTGATTTTCAAATGTTCATCAGAACCGACAATTTATTTTGGAGTTCATACTTTAAAATGTTTAAAGTCTTAAATGTTTAAAGTCTGAAAGAACTTAAGAAAAAGGACTCCTTGCTGGTGATGTCTTAACATTTGTGGAAAATTTCAATGTAACAGTCTAAGCCCTCATGTTTAAATATGAATCTACAATAGATTTTGTTTCAGATTTTTAAAAAGAGCATGGAACTGGAGATAATGATGTTGGTATGTTGTGTGCAGGGTGCCATGTTAGGAATACAGGTTTCTGACCTGCCATTGGTCATCACTCTAATTTTAACTCACTGTTTGTAGATCCAGTAGGCCAAGTGGAGGTTTGATGAGCTTGAATACTAAAGACTACTCTCTCTAATCTCAGCTTTAAGGCTTGTAGGCACAGACATGAACTTCTTTCCTACGCATATCAGAAGCCATGATGAACTAGGCAAAGGAGAGAGAATAGTATTGCTATTTCTACTCAAAAGGAACATCTCAACAAGCTGGCAGGAAGAAAGCACCAGAGATCTGTATTGAGAATGTGGAGTCTTTATGCCGTTTGTTCTTTGCCCTGTGGGCCCTAGTTGTAATTGTAGGAAAGTAGAAATTTCACTTGACATCTCATTCTATCTTAAATTCTGTTTTGTCTGGTAATGATATGCTTACAGAAATAGTTCTAACTTAAAAGACTATATTCATCAGTTACAGCCTCTGTCCAAGTAAATCCATCAGCATGTGTCAACCAGGAAGCTAGAGAAATACAAGGTTTTGCTCTTTCCCTTTTTTTGACTCCTGACATTTCCTTGGTGCTGTGCATTATATGAAATGAACCACCACCTCATTTCTCATCAACTTTCAGCTTCCAATGGGTCTTTCTAGTGTCACTAGTATTTTTATTTTTGACAGTTGTGTCCTTTGTGGTAGATGGTAACTCATGGTCTAGTTGTCATTTCCACAGACTCTCTGTATAGCCTGTGTATTTATTGTCATGCTGCAGATCAAACCTGGGGCCAGCACATGCGAGGCAAGTGCTGTACCACTGACTTAGTCAGCTCCTAAATAACCTGTTTAAAAGAAAGATTTTCATTTCTTGAATCATAACACATTTTATATACAGTTCTCTTTAAACCTTTGATTTTCAAATCTAGTATCTTTGATTAGGATAAGAACTTTAAATGGACGATCTAAACTTTTAGGGGATTATGTTTGCTGATGGTAATTAGTATCTTCATTTGAACAACTTAAATAGGTAGCAAAATTCAAAATACATGTAGCATTATTTCTTTTTTATGACTGTAGTCTTCTTTCTCCAAATTAAAAAAGCAAATGTTGTGAGCATCCTGTGTCTTTAATATGCTGTTTTGTTAAAAAAAGTAAGATGCAGCATAAATACAGAAAGATACCTAAATAATAATTTTGCCTCTCTGAAATTTAATGAAATGAATATGTTGTTGTTGTTGTTGTTAGGTGCCGTCGAGTCGGTATCCGACTCATAGCGACCCTCTGTCCAACAGGGGAAACACTATTATCAGTGCTTCTCTGCTGTTCATCGGGTTTTCAATGGCAGATTGATTTTTGGGAGGGGGTTGCCAGGTCCTTCTCCCAAGCCTACAGCTTCTGGTGTTCCCAGGCAGTCTCCCATCCAGGTACTAACCAGGCCCGACCCTGCTTAGCTTCCGCGATCTGACGGGATCAGATGCCACAGGGCTACCGCTGCAGGCGAAATGAATATACCCATATAGAAAACATCTAAATCAAGATATAGAACATTTGCAGCACTTCAGAGGCTTCCCTCATGCTTCCTCTACATCCCTGGACACTTCCTGTAAAAAGTAACCACTATTCTGACAGCCATTATCAATTATATGTTTTGCTAGTTTTTTAACTTTATGTTAATTAAATCCTTTAGTATATATTCTTTTTGACTCCATCTTTTTTGTTCAATAGTGTATTTATGAGACTCTTGGTAGTTGTCATATTTCACTGCATATCCATGTTTATGCTTATTTTCAGCCTATTATGAACAATCCTGTGAGCATCTATTGTATTTATTTTGATACATCTATGTATACTTTTATTTTTGTTATATAACTACTGGTGGACTTGTTGAGTCATAGGGTATCAGTATGTTCATCTTAAAAATGCCAAACATTTTTCCATATTTCATGCTGTCAATTTATAGGTACACTGTAGCTATTGTTGTAAGATGCCATCGAGTCAGGTCCAACTCATAGCAACCCTATGTACAACAGAATGAAACATTCCCCAATACTGTTCCATGCACACAATCTTTTTTATGTTTAAGCCCATTGTTGCAGTCAGTGTGTCAATCCATCTAGTTGAGTCTTCTTTTTTGTTGTTGTTGTTGTTGTTGACCCACCATTCTCCCAAACACGATGGCCTTCTCCAGGGATTGGTGTCTCCTGATAGCATGTCCAAAATATGTAATTTGCAGTTGAGCCATGCTTGCTTCCAAGGACCAATCAGGTTGTACTTCTTCTCGTATGGATCTGTTGGTTCTTTTGGAAATCTATGGTATAAGAAAATTAGAACAAGTATAAGAGAGCCACGGTATGACCTTGAGTATATCCCACCTGAGTTCAGAGACCGCCTCAAAAATAGGTTTAATGCATCAGACACAAATGACAGGAGACCAGAAGAGTTCAGAGACCGCCTCAAAAATAGGTTTAATGCATTAGACACAAATGACAGGAGACCAGAAGAGTTGTGGCATGCCATAAAGGATATCATTCAAGAAGAAAGCAAAAAGTTCTTAAAAAGACAAGGAAAAGAGAAAAGACCAAATTACATGTCAAAAGAGACACTGGACCTTGCCCTTGAACGTCGAGCAGCTAAAGCAAAAGGAAGACATGATGAAGTTAAGGAACTAAACAGAAGATTTCAGAAGGCAGCTCGAGAAAACAAAAACAAATATTATAATGACATGTGCAAGGAGCTGGAGGCAGAAAACCAAAAGGGAAGAACACACTCTGTGTTTCTCAAGCTTAAGGAAGTGAAGAAAAAATTCAAGCCTCGAGTGGCAGTAGTGAAAGATTCTACAGGGAAAATATTAAATGATGCAGGAAACATCAAAAGAAGATGGGAAGAATACACAGAGTC
>VMDO01036194.1:0-15356 GCA_007922755.1 Pedetes capensis
ACAGAGGGTCGCTATGAGTCGGATACCGACTCGACGGCACCTAACAACAACAACAACAGATTGACATGTAAACCATGTTTTACAAAGGTAAAGTTCTGACTCATTGAAAAATCTTTGTTTCGAATTCCATAAAATGATACACGGGACTAGTTTACGCAGTCTTTTCTACCTTTATGTTTTATTATGTTTGGTTGAAACTTTAGTTATTGACAACTTCTAGTGAAAGAAAATGATCTAAACAGTTAAACTGACAGCAGGATTTGACATCTGTGTGAGTGACTGGACTAAAATCACTAAATTTATAATCAATGATGCCGTATTTCAGAATAAGACACTTATTTAATCTAGTACTTCACATGCTGTTTCAAGTTAACATTTGCATGTAAATATTCATATGCTATCCTTATCCTCTCTCCCCTTCAAAAGAGCAATTCAGCCAAATATCACTTAGAATATTATTTAAAACAATTAGAAAATACACAAACTCTGATTCTTCAGTGAAATACTCGGTAGAGTTGTAAACTTATGCAAAAATGCTGAATATTTTAACTAAATGTGATTTTAAACATCCAAACAACACATTTCTTCTAGAATTTACTAGACATTAGAGACATTCTAGACCCTAATTTCTAGTCCATGTGTCTCCTTCTTAAAACTCTGGGAAACCATGAAAGACCAAGGGAAATTTGTTCCGAAGGTCTTAACTTCAAGGCTTGTAAAGGCTGCAAAACATCTTTTTATTCCATGTCTCCTAGTTTCTTAGAGAAACAAGATTTCCACATTTCAGGGGATGGGAGAACATCAATAAAAGGAAAGTTCTTGGCAGTGTTAAATCTAAGCAGGAAGTCAAATATTTACCCTTTTAACTGGGACACTTTGTCACAAGATTGAATGGAGTAAACCAAGCATTAGGCTCTGAGAAAAGAATCTTTGTTGTCATGCTGATAACTGGAAGTCAACCTATGGATAGAAAAATATGTTCAGTAACTTAGTAGCTTAATGGAAAATGGATCAGGTGTATTTGTGCCCAGGTGACTTTCTTTTCTTTATAATGTGGCAAATTGTACTTTTGCACCAAAAAGGAATACCAAATAAAAAATCTGAGAAACAATGATACTTAATAGGGCATTTTAATCAGAAATTGACAATAAGAGGGGAACAAAGGTTTAAACGGAATTTTTCAGGCTAGTGAGGATTTTATCTAGATCCTCCACCTTTCAACAATGTAGCTTTCATAGTGTGAATGTAATTAGCACTGTTCTAAAATAATATTCTTGCTGTTGCCTAAATTATGATCCGCTTGCTGCTTCAGTTTTATATGGAATTCCTTGTTCTCCTGCTTATTATATCTTTCTTGTCATTTTTCTTTTTATCAAAGAGGAAGTGGGTCCGTTTTCGTAGATTACTTCTTATGTGTCATTGTGATATCGTATTTCTTAATGTACTTTCTTCATAAAAAATTGTTAAATTTGCCCATTTTCTTTTTATTGTATAGATCTATAGCCTGCTTTAATTTAGCAAGATAAAAGCACACCTCTCTCATCTTTAAAAATAGTATTTATTTATTACTACGCATTTAGTTATTTTGCGGTACATGAAGGTTGAACCCAGGGCCTTGCACATACACTGCAAGTATTCTACCATCAGGCTATACCCGCAGAACTTTTCGTATTTTTTATTTTGAGTCAGTGTCTCACTAATTTATGCAAGCTGTTGTTGGCCTTGAAGTTGTGGTCCTCTCGGTTCTGAGTCACTGGGATACAGGCATGTACGACCATGCCTAGAAATATTATTTATTAATCTAAGAATGTCGCATTTTTCTTTACAGTACTGAGGAGTTCAACCCCGGGCCTCATACATGCTTTTTTGCAAGTGCTCAACCACTAAGCGGGACCTCCCAGCCCATTTTGTACATCATAGTTTTAGAAACAGAGCCTTACTAAGTTACATAGGCTGCCTCTGGCCCTGAACTTGCAATCCTCCTTTCTCCATCTCCTGATTTGCGGGGTTTAAAGGCATTCGCCACCTCGCTTGGCTATACCTGAATTAATTCTAATGGGTTAAGGTGTAAGTAATTTGACAGTTAGCATCTTCTTCACAGCTAAAAGTAGGGTAGTATGCTTCATAATAAGGTCTTGAACACTTCTGAAATGACAAATTTGTGGCTTGGAATTCTAATTTAATAATCTTTAGTAGTAAATGCATCCCACTCCTAATCCCAGTCCCTTTCTATCCTTCCTAATTTTGGGGAAGAGAAAAGGTGAATTTCTGGTGAGAATAAGGACATTGATAATGTGTTTTCAGGCTCCTTATCATGCCAGACATTTATTGTGTTCCAGCGTTGGATAATTTCCCCTCTCTTATTATATCCTGATCCAGACACTCAATATGCAAATATTCTCTTCTCTCTCTTTTGCTTTGGTCTTTAAAAGGCCTCTGCTAACTGGATTTACATAAAGGAGTAAATAACTGGCAAAGGATTAAATTTTCACTACTCCCATAGGACATTTCATTTCCTGGAGAAAACAAATCTTTAAAAATAATTTAGTAGGTACCTGATGTTAGATTCTCATTTACTAGTCTTCACGTGAATAAAGTCTTTCAATTGCCCTTAAAAGTTGTTATAGGTTCTGTCCGTTTAGTATTATTAGTATTCATAAATAGGATCATCATTCATGGAAACTTGCTTAAAATCCCAGTACTACCAACAGAGCTACCTACGTTGGACAGGTTTCAGCTGAACTTCCAGAGTAAGATAGACTGGGGAGACAGACCCAGTAGCCCACTCCCAAAACAATTAGCCATTGAAAACCCTATAAATAACAGAGCATCACTATCAAATAGAGTGCCAGAAAAATGAGACCCTCAGGTTGGAAGGAATTCAAATGATGACTGGGGAAGAGTGGCCTCCTCAAAGTAGAGTCAACCTTAATGACAGGAATGGAGTAAAGCCCCTGGGACCTCCCTTTGTTGATGTGGCACAACTCAAAATCAGAAGGAATACAGTGGCCGCAATAATGGGCTCAAACATGAGAAAAGATTATGTGCATGGCACAGTGTTTGGTAGTGTTTCATTCTGTTGAACTTATGGTTGTTTTGAGTTGGACCCAACTTGATGGTGCCTAACAAATACAGCCACAATAGCAACCCAGTACAGGGCAAAAATACACATAGCGTGTGACCCGAGTCCTCAAGTGTTACTGATAGCTTACTGTCTTTTAAACTTCTGTACTACCCTGATTTCAGTCTTGCTTAACTCCTAGTCTTTTTCAGTTAACTCCTCAGATGAGACTTTTCTGATTTCAGACCCTGATTCATCTCATGCAGTAGTCTTATAGCATTTTGTCACCCTCTTGGTGAACATCAGAATGAAAATTTTATATTTATTGGGCTGTTCTTTCTATAATTTTTTCATCAGTTTTCATTTGTGTAAAATTATTCATCTGACCCTCATCATGAAGTTGTTTTCATTAGTATGAAGTTATTTTTACTGCCTATTATTTTCTATATGTATTCTAAAGATGGCAATCGAACATATTGTGACTTTAATTATTTTTATTGAGAGGTCACCTGTTTGTCTTGTTGTTGTTGCTAGGTGCCGTGGAGTCAGTGTTCAACTCATAGTGGCCCTATGTACAAAAGGTAAGACAGTATTGTACGTGCTTCTGTACTAGCCATAGGGTTTTTAATGGCTGATTGATTTTGGGGAGTGGGTTGCCATGTTCTTCTCTCAAGCCTACAGCACATGGTGTTCCTATGCAGTCTCCCATTCAAGTATAACCAGGCCTGACTCTGCTTAGTTTCTGAGATCTGAGGAGACTGGATGACACAGTGGTATGGCTCCAGGCTATGTTTGTCTTACTGTTGATCTTATGATAATTATGATTTTTTTCTTTTTTGATACTTTTACGATTTTTCTTCTGTCTTTACATTTCAGCAGTGTGACTATGATGTACTTACCTATGGTTGTCTTGCTGTTTATGTATTTAGAGCTTGTAGAGCATTTTAAATCTTTGGGTTTAGGTCTTTCAACAAGTTAAGTATGTGGCTTGCTATTATTTGTTTGAAGATTGCTTCCATCCCATTCTCTTTCTTAATTCTAGAACCCCAGTTAAGCCCAGGTTAGAATATCTGAGCCAACTCTACATGCACCTTAATAATGGTACCTATTTCAAAAATTATTTCTTCCCCCTCTGAATTTGTTTAGGTCTACCTATTATACTTTTATTTTATTAATTCTGTTTTCTATTCTGCTCAATCTTTTAAGGTTTGTAAATTTAGTTTTTAAATAGATAACATTGTATCTTTTAATATGTCTTCTGTTTATCCTATCCATTGAGTTTATAATTTTTGATACTATATTTTTCTTTATTAGAATAGTCATTTGATTATTTTCATAGATTTTCATTTTAGCATAATTCTCCATTCTTATAATTTGTCCATTTCTTTCTATTGTTTTTCTGAAATATTAATCTTAGTTACTTCACATGTTTTTTATGCAGACTGAAATATCTGAGGATGGAAGTGAAATAGATGACTATAGATTTCCTTAAATTTTCTCCTCCATAAAAATAACGGAAAAATAGGAACAATTTTTTGATGTACTTTTTCAGAATTCTAGAAATTAATCAAAACTTATAGCAATCTTTAAATAATTTACACACAAAAAGTGAATAAATAACAGCTAGGAGCTTTGAGGCAGTCAATACTGCCTGTTTTTATCCCCCAATTCCCTGCTTCATGGTAACCTTGAAAACTTACGGCCCTCAGTTGTCCTTAAAATCAGGAGACTGGCAGGCACTGTAGGGATCAGAACAAGTTTGGATTCCTTGTAAGCCTCATTCCCAAAGCATTATCATTATTTGACCTGACAGGTCAAATAATATTCTTGGGAATATTATTGGGATATCCCAAGAGTATCTTCCAATGTTGTATTATTTGCCCTGAATTGGAGCTCCTCCATTACAAAATCTTTGTGCCTGGTGGTTTGAAAAAGAAAGAAAGAAAGAAAAAGAAAGAAAGAAAGAAAGAAAGAAAGAAAGGAAGAAAGGAAGGAACGAAAAGAAAAAAAATTTGGGAAATCATTTAGCTTCATGGCTGCCTGAGGTACTGAACACAGTTCGCACAAATAATAGACTAAAAATAAAGCTTAAAAGGAAAAGCTATGCTATGAAATAACCCTAGAGCATTTGAAAAAAAATTGATGTATTTCTAAGAATCCAGAAACCATCCACAGGTGGTTTTTGGATTCTCAGAAATACGTCAGGTGTGTACATGCCTTGGGTTATGCACATGCTTACAGAAGAACTTACACAGAAGTCCCTAAGTCATCACATCTGGCTGACATTGATATTTTGTACAAACAGAAAGTGAAAACAATAACTGAATTCTCATCTGCAGGGAGAGTGTTGAAAATATGCTTCAGCCAAAACTGGGGTCTTATTGGTCCCAGATATGTAAGGAAATCTCTGTCCACTCATTTTTTCTGAGCACTAGTACAACCAGTAATGACTTCAAAGAACATAAAAGACAGAATAGTCTTCACAGAATTAGACAAATTACTGAGCAAATGAACAATAACAACAACAACAAACCCTGTGGAAGTGGAGAGAATTTGATTTCCAGGCTTAAAAATTATTCTTTAAAATGTCCAGTTTCTAAGAAAAAATTGTGAGACTTGCATAAAACAAGAAAATATTATCCATACTTTTTGGACATGGAAGCCCACTCTCAAAACAATCTCAAAAACAATCATATATCAAAAACCCTCTGAGGATTGCTATGAGATGGACTTGACTCAACAACACTTAACAACAACAAACATGGTCTCAGAGGAAACCCAGATATTTGAATATTAGAGAAATATTTTAAATCAGCTATTTTTCGTAGGGTTAGAGGTCTGTATGAAAATATGAGAGTGGAATTCCACTGAATAAAACATATCAGGGCAGGCAAAAATTATTAAAAAAATAAAAATTTCTAAGTTGAAAAATGAAATACTAATTTTTTAAAAGTATGTCCTCAGGAGGCCAAATAAGTGCACTTGATGAGTGAGACATTGAAGTTAGCAATGATGAAGGCAGGCCTGTAAAGGTTTTCCAGAGTGATTAACAGAAAGAAGAAAGCATAAGAGAATCATGTTGGTGGTTTTGTTGTAACATGTCATTGAGTCAGCTCCAACTTACAGCAATCCTCCTTGGAACCTAGGGCATCCTAGAGTGTACTGCCATATGCAAACTTAGGGGACCAGGAGAGGAAAGAAAAAAAGAAAGGGACAGAGATTATTTTTAAAGGAGTAATGGCCAAAAATTTTCTCCATTAGATGAGAAACAATCTATGCATCTGAAAAGCTCTATAAAACTCAAGAAAGATAAACTAAAAAAGGACTTATACCTGGTCAAATCATAATCAAACTATCAAATCCAAATACAGAATCTTGAAAATAGGAAGAAAGAGAAAGCTCTTTATGTACAAATGATCTTCACTAAGACTTGCTGATTCCTAATAGACACTATGAGATACAAAAGGAATTGGGATAATATATTTAAAGTGATAAACAACAACAAAAGAATATCAACAGAGAATCCCATATCCAGCAAAATAATCCATCAAAAATAAAGAAAAAAGGAGAAATTAAGACATTTCTAGAAAAACAAATCTGGAAACAGTTTCTGGGAGACTTTCTCCAGAGAAAATCATTCAGGAGTTCTGCAGCCTGAAAAAATAAGAAAAAAAGGCATAAGAGAATAACTCAAATCTTCATGAAAAAATAAAGAACACCTGGAAGAGTTACAGCATACATAAATATTGGAGGCAATAAAAATATTTGTTTGTTTGTAACTTTTCTGCCATCCTTACATAAAATATGATTGCATTGAGCAATGATTACCAATCTGTGTAGATAGACATGCAATAGGTAATCATATTCAATAAAAATGTAAATTTCACAACAATAACAGGGCAAAGGTAGGGGAAAGCTATAAAGGAACAAAGTTTTTATATCCTATTTCAATTAATTTGAGGTGAACTTGAACTAGAAGGAGTTAAAACACGATCCCTTCAACAATTGAGAGAATTACTAAAAATATATAAAGTGATGACAAAGGAGTTAAAATGGTACAATAGAAAATATTTAACACAGAAGATAGTAGTAGAAGACTTGTGGTTGTTGTTAGGTACCGTGCAGTCAGTATCTGACTCATAGCGACCCTATGTACAACAGGGGAAACACTATTGTCAGTGCTTTTCTGCTGTCCATAGGGTTTTCAATGGCCGATTGATTTTTGGGAGTGGGTTGCCAGGTCCTTCTCCCAAGCCTACAGTACCTGGTGTTCCCAGGCGGTCTCCCATCCAAGTACTAACCAGGCCTGACCCTGCTTAGCTTCTGAGATCTGATGGGATCAGATGCCACAAGGCCAGGGTTGCAGGCAGTAGAAAACTAGAGAAATGTAATATACAAGACTTGTACAAAACTAATAGTGAAGTGGCAGTCAGAAATTCTACCTTATCAATAGCTACAGTAAATATATATGGGTTAAATATTCCAACTAAAAGATGATACTGGTACAATATATAAAAACCTGATGTTCTAAGTATGTGCTAAGAAACACAAATTAAAGTCAAACATACAAATTGTTGTTGTTAGGTGTGGAGTCAGTGTCCGATTCATAGCGACCCTACATACAACAGGTGTAACACCATTGTTTGTTCCTCTCTGCTATTCACAGGGTTTTCGATGGCTGGTTGTGTGTTAGGACTGGCTTACCAGGTCCATCTCCCAAGCCTACAGCACCTGGTGTTCCCAGGTGGTCTCCTATCCACATACTAATCAGGTCCTACCCTTCTTAGCTTCCAAAATCTGATGGATGGGAGGCCACAGTGGTAAGGCTGCAGGCTAATTGGTAATAGGAGGATAGTAATAAAATATACCACACAGATATCCATGCTCTCAAATTAAATCATAACAGAGCTCGAGTGGCAACTAAAAGGATGTAAGACAAAATCTATTCCTAGAGAATATTTTATAATAGTAAGGGATCCATCCATTGCAACAGAGACCTAATGCACATGAAACAGAAATATGAAGAATCAAAGGACAAAATAGTTGATTCAACAATAATAGTTTGAAATTTCAAAAGCCCATATCCAACAATGGATTAAATAACTAGAGAGAATTTCAACAAGGAGACAGAAGACTTGAACAACACTATCAACCAACTAGACCTAACGGACATCTATAGAATACCATAGCTCAACTACCAACAGCAGAACTTGTATTCTTCTCAAGTACACACAGTACATTCCTGGGATAGATAGTTTCCTAGGCCATAGAATAAATTTTAGTAAGTTTAAAAGGATTGAATTCATACAGTTTGTCCTCTGACTACACCTAAGCAAAATTAGAAATCAAGAGTGGAAGAAAACCTGGGTAATTAACACAAGTACCTAGGAATTACACCAAGCATTTCTAATTATCAATGTGTCAAGGAAGAAATTACAGGAGGAATTAGAAAAGAATGCATTGAGGTAAATAAAAGCAAAAAATTCAGTATCCAACTCCAATGAATCTACTTCTATTATTGATATTTTCAGTTGATTGTCAAACATGTTTTCTTGCTATTTTGAAAGAGTGTCAATTTTCATTTCTATACTACCACTTTTATATAGAGAGACTCTTGGTGATGTTTCCACCTCCAGAAAGTTTTCTTTGTTCTTGGTCTGGCAGACAATGTGAGAGGAAAAGACGTCAATTTAATCAGCAATTAAAGTGGTTTGAGGCCACACATTGCAGTTTAAGTAAGACTCAGTTTATCTGTTTTGCTTTGTTTAGGAATCAGTTCCCCTGGGCTTTTATTTGAGAGCATGGCTGGTACATATCTCTTCAGCTCTTAAAACTTGTGGAAAATTTATTTCTTCTTTCTTCTTTCTGAACTTCCCAATCCATTTTTCTCTAGGTCTGCCAAGTGAAACTCAAAAATCAAATAAATATTTTGAGGGAAAAACAAGCTATACACTTGAGGTAGACCCCTTTTCTTTAGCAGATCTGTTTCACAAGTAATATGAGGTAGAACATTTTACTCTGTGATTTAGAAACTTTGAAAATATATTAATATTTTATACAACTGAGTTCTTCAAATTCCTGCACAGGTCAATGCAGTAAATGTTGTGTGAAGGAAACTGGCCAATAACTTAAGGCCAAAGAATTTTTAAGTTATTTATATACCATCTTCATGTACCCACTAGAAGTTTTGTTGGTTTCTTTTCCATAAACAAAGGACCTCATGTTCTCAAAAGGAGAAATGATTTTCTTTTCTTTAGAATTTTAGTTCAGATAGTACTCTTTGCTTCCATGGATTTCTAGTGCATTTAAAAATATGATTTAACAAATTATATCTGAAGATGTTTCTAGTCATTTCAGTGGTTGTATTGATCTACCACAAATTGCTGGAATGTGGAAGTTCCATTTCTTATGTCATATAAATATAGATTTCTATTTGAAATAAAATATTTCAGAAAAAAATTTGTGTGTGAGAGACCTGATATGTCTACCCATCTCATTTTAAAGCTGATTGTTGTTAGATGCCATCGAGTCAAGTTTGACTCATAGCGACCCTACCTACAAAAGAAAGAAACAGTCCCAGGCACTGTGCCCTGACTGGCAGTATATCAGGCTTTCTCTGTTATTCATAGGGTTTCTGATGGGTGATTGTTTCAGGATTGTTTTGGGAGTGGGCTGCCTAGGAAGATCCAGTCAGGGAAGAATTGACAGAAAAGCGAAAGACTTGACCACAGAAAGAACAGCAAATGCAGATTCCTCAGAATGGGATCATCCTAGAATTTTGCAGGAAGTTCTAGAGAGGAATGTGTTTCTCTCAGAGTGAGAAGAGCATAGAACAAACAGTAAGAGATATGCCTGGTAAAAGACAACTGTAATGATAATGATGTTAATAGATCTCAGGAATGCTACAGCCTTAGGCTTTCTGCAATAAAGCTAATAGAACCTATCTAAGAAGTAGATAATGTAGACACAGTGAGGGAAATTGACCTGACATATAGGATTTCCTCTAAGTTTCCCTCATCTAGGGTTTTTTAAGACACAACTTATTCTAATTCTACATGAAACCTCCAACAAGGTCACTTACAGCATCTAGTTTAGTAATCCCCTACTTTGACTCTTCAGAAACAAATTTATGTGGCAGTCTAGCTACAAAATGATTTGCCGATTGTACCTTATTTCAATTTTTAATACAATGACCGTCTTCAGCAAGAACAAAACTGTGCACTGTCTAACGAGCACTGATAAATATTACATTCCTTTATAGTGTGCAAATTCTTGCCTCCTGCTGTTTCTCTAATAGCTTAAATTAGCAGACCATGATTGCTCTTCATCAGAGAAATGGCTGTGATCTTCTTTTTCCCACACTGCCTCCATTCATCAGACAGCCCCTGAGTTGTAAATATAAACCATTCCTTTTACTAATGACACAGCCCATCACATATTAACTGTCTTCTCGTGATGCATCTTGAAGTCTTCTATATTGATATCGTTGTTATGCTATTATGTACTACACCAGTCCCTATAGGCCTCCTTATTTCATTTAATTCTTACAACTGCCTTCTGAGTTATATATTGTCATATTAATTTTGCAGATGAGGAATGAAACTTTTAGAAACTTTATTTACTATAAAGCAGCCAAACAAGTTTTAATGTAATTCTTTCTCAAAAAACACATTCGTCCCACTCTTCCATTTTTCCATTTTCCCTTTTAGTTCACAAGAATGGTTTCCTTTCCTAGGCCTTTTATTTAATAATTGTTTAACAATTATGTTGCACTCTGTGGGAAGTTTGAAAGATACTTCTTTTTTGGCCCAGGAGCTTCCTAGGTCTTGAACGTTCTCTAGAATAAGAAAAGCTACTTATAGAGTATGCAACTCACCAAATATCCTATAATTATAAAACCTAAAGTTATCCTATGAGAAATTGTTGGTGCAACCCTAACTTGGCCACTAGTTTCTATCTAAAGATGGTTAATATTTACAAAGGGATTAATACTCCTATTAGTGAAAAAAATAAACAACTACACTATATTCAGCAAAAACATCTGAACAATTTTATTATGAATTGTTTAATTTTATAAATAAACTGGAAGAATAAACATTTTCTCACTTCCTAAACTTAGCTATTATTGTGCCATATTTCTTTTATACATGTCTAGCTATAATTTATGTAGATATTTTTATAACTGAATCATTGCAATTAAGTCACACTATGTCTTAGTCCATTTGTGCTGCTATAGAAATTCCTGAGACCGAGTAATTTAGAAAGAATAAAATTTGTTACAGTTCTCAATACTGAGAGTTCTGAGATCAGGGTGCCTGCCGATACTGTATCTGATGAAGGCTGCTCTTGGCTTTCACTATGACCCTTTATTGTTGCAACTTCACATGATCAGAAGCAGAGGGGGCCCAGCCATTTCCTTCCAGTTCTTTCATATAGTGCTAATCCTATCCAGGAAATCAGAGGCTTAATGCCTCTAAGCTGCACCACTGTGACCTCCCATCCCCACAGATCTCGGAAGCTAAGCAGGTTTGGGCCTGGTTAGTACTTGGATGGGAGATCCTGGGAACACCAGATAGTGTAGGCTAGGGATGGAACCCAGGGCCTAAGAGAACACAGAGCAACAGTCTACCAACTAAACCCCAGCCTCTAAACAGTATATGATTGATTTAAATCATTCAAAATTCCACATTCAAGCTTCCACATTTAAAATTACACAACCTTAATCCACTATTGATATTTACACCTGCATATCCCTATAGTGCCTGCAGCTGTACCACTGTAGCATCCCATCCGTCATATCTCGAAAGCTAAGCAGAGTTGGGCCTGGTTAGTAATTGGATGGGAGACCGCCTGGGAATACCAGGTGCTGTAGGATTGGGAGAAAGACCTGGCAAACCACTCCCCGCAAAAAATCAATGCACCATTTAAAACACTATGAATAGCAGAGAAGCACTGACAATAGTGTTTCGCTTGTTGTAGGGTCGCTATGAGTCAGCTAACAACTTGATGGCACCTAACAACAACAACAACATCAACAATGACCTAATACCTCCTAAAGGTCTCACCTTTTAATATTATTGCAATGGAAATTTGAGTTTCAAGATGAATTTTGGGAGATACACAAACATTCACATAACACAATCATAACAGATAATAGAGCTTCATCCCTAAGTATTTCAGTACGGATCTCTTAAAATTTTAATTTTCTATATGAACACATCCTATCATTGTGCTAAAAACAGAGCTATCTTGTAAACGTTATTCATATCATGTAAAATCTAATGCATATTCAAAGTTCCAAAATGTACCTCAGAGCTATTTTTGTTTACTCTTTTACGTCAAAATATATTCACATTTTGCTTCTTCGGGTTATGTCAATATTGGATCTTTTCATCTCCACAATCATCCCAATCATGTATCTTTATTGTTGTTGTTTTTCCCTATACCATTGGCTTTTTGAAGATATCACAATAGATATCTTATGAAATGTCTCACATTTGATGTATTCTGATTATCTCCTATATTGTTGAGCAAGCAACTTGATACACTGAACTTAAGTCTAAAGATTGGAAAAAAGCTAACTATTTTTGAAGAACCTTTTCTGGGTCATGATCTCTACTTAATATTACATGTCATTACATGCACACAATGCCATGATGCCCCACAGTTAGTTACAATAAAGTTGATGACTTGGGTCAGAGAGTAATCTTTAGAATAGTACAGATATTTTTCCCCTTGAGTAACATGTTTTTGCTAATATTTGGCAACTATTGCTATTCACATCTATTAATGACACTTATGTGAAGCAACAATTTCATTGGGATTTGCAAAAACAGTGATTTTCTAACTCCAGCCTCTATAGTTCAAAGTAGAATAAACTAAAATACTTCTTCAAAACACAGCGGATAAATGTTTCATGCTGGTTATTAATTAACAATTTTTGTATTAAGACTTTGATGTAACTGTTACTTCCAATGTTATCAGATGAATTTATTCTTGTTGTTTCTGCATTTTCCCCCTCTTTACCACTAAACTTAATGACTTATGTATAGTATACATTAAAATCACTTACCTAGGTTCATTTTCCTTAATAACTGAAAATAAGGTATTTCTCCAAGATGCCCTCATTCTTTTAAAGTATGTATGATATATAGAAAGCAAGATAGACATTGAGTGTGCTCACTGATACTGAGCTATCATTTCTTTTTCTATTGACAGGGAAGAAAACTATCTCTAACTTTCTGTTTGTCTGTACATCTGTCTATGTATAGTAAATATCATTAGTTATATCAGTCTGATTATTTTCCTAACAGAATAACTTGGTGAGGAAAGTTTTAAGTATGATAAAGTCTAATTTATGGTGTTGCCATCTGTGTATTATTTAAAAAGCTGCTCCTCCCAAATTATGTAGATATAATGTATTTTTACAATAGCTTCATTGTGTTACTTCTTCTGTTTAAGGCTAGAAATCCATCTTTAGCTAAATAATTTTTTATGAATGTTATGAAATGAGAGTTTTCATTTTCTGACAGATAACAGTTGTTCTAACATAATTCCACAATTCCTTGAGTAAACACTTTTCTCCAATTGGATTGTTTTGGCATCTTTGTCAGAAAACTCAGATGATAGATTCTATTTTTGAGATTTTCACTCTGTTATTGATATATTTCTTATACATTATGTCAGTATCACATTTATCTTGATTACTGCAGTTGTATAGGAAGTCTTTAGTCTGGTAGTACAAATTTTCCAACTTTGATTTTTCTTTTTAAGATCACTTTGGGTAATTAGGGTTTTTGCATTTGTCTATTTTTTTGGGGGGGGGTTGATTTCTATTTTTCTTCTTGTTTGGTAACATCAAGTTGGGGCCAACCCTTAGTGTATATTAATTGCACAGAAAAGTAAATTTCTTTATGACATTTTCATATATGAATAAAAGATATTTTGATGAAGTTTACTACCTGTATTTACCTATGCCTTTGATTCCTATTAGTATATAGTTCTCTAATCCATGAAATCCTGGGGTTTGCTTCAGTTGGTAAAGCACCTGCTCTGCACTCACTGAGGACCGGAGTTCAATCCCCAGCACTGCAAACACAGGAGAAGGACATGGCAATCCCACTCCCAAAAGAATCCCACAACCATCAGCCAATGAAAACTCTATGAGGAGTTTCTACAGCACTGCTCTACAGGCTGTGAGGTCCCCAGTTAGTTCCCAGTACCACAAAAAATGGGAGAAGGACATGGCAATCCACTCCCAAAGCAATCTTGAAACAATCAGCCATTGAAAACTCTATGGGGGACGCTATGACTCAGACATAACTTGATGGCATCTAACAACAGCAACAACAGTCCATGAAAGTGGTACATCTATCTATATATTCTTTAATGTTTGCCAGGAATGTTTTGCTATTTGTAATATAGAGGCCTTGCATGTCTTTTGGAAAATTTCCACCTAATAGTATATTTTTTATTGGCTAATACAAACTGCATCTTTGAAATGTTAATCTTCTAAGTTGTTACTACTTGTACATAAAAATGCATTTGATCTTGTATATTAAACTTTTATTTGGCAAGCTTGATGAATACATGGCCAGCTAATTCTCACTATTTTGTGACACATTAGGATTCTCTATGTTGTTGTTGTTGTTGTTGTTAGGTGCCGTCGAGTCGGTATCCGACTCATAGCGACCCTCATAGGGTTTTCCATGGCTGACTGTTTCTTGGGATTGCCTTGGGAGTGGATTGCCAGGTCCTTCTCCCATTTTTGCGGTGCTGGGAATTGAACTCGGGACCTCAGAGACTGCAGCACAGTGCTCTACCAACTGAGCTAAGTCCCAGCCCAGGATTCTCTATATAAACCATAAGATAACAGACAGAGACTTCTTTATAACTTCCTTTATAGGGTGATGCCTTTTACTGATTTTATTCATTGCCTATCACCTCCAACCATCCAAATAATCGAAATTATGAGAGATGGGATACTTATTTTGTTTCAAATCTTATACTAAAACTTTATAACATTAGTTGCAAGAATTCTCATGTCTAAAGTTTTGAGGAATATTAGAGAATACCTTTTTTTGTTGTTATTTGGCCAGAATTTGGTATCTTGATAACTCTAGTACCAGAAGTGTTTTGTAAAACTGTGAGATTGGTGGTATTTGTTCCTTCAACATTTGAAAGAATTTGCTAGTTAGACCATATGGCCTTATATTATTTTATTATTTTTGAGGTGAGTTTGGTTTTTTTTTTTTTTTTTTTTTTTTTTTTTTTTTTTTTTTTTTTTTTTTTTTTT
>VMDO01036195.1:0-15365 GCA_007922755.1 Pedetes capensis
ATATAGTGCTGCTCCTTTAACAAGCACCTTTACCATGCAAGACACATATAAAAGTAATTAAATTTAATAGTCTCATTGCTTTTAAGCAAAGCCATATGGTGTACTTAGATTGCAAATTCTAATTGAAGTCAATGAGATTTTATGTAGAAAATACTTTTGAAAATGTAGCTGTGTAATCAAATATATATAAAATGCATGACTTTTATCTTCACAGAAGCATCACTGAATATCTTTTTTCATTGTCTTTTTCATGTATCCTCTAGAACATTATAGCCAAACTATGTCTTGCCATGAAAAATAACTTTAAAATTAATGATAATAGTTGTTTGTGTATGTCCAATGCATCTTTTTCATTACTCTTCTATCTAAATTTTAATATTGCAATAATCCCTGGAACTGGATTATAAGAACAGTATGTAACTGAGACATGGCCCAATTTATTCACATTTATTTGTTCTATTATGCACTATGAATTGAAAGCTCCATAAAAAAGTTTTAAATGCAGTGAGAGAAAAAATGTTTTAAAAATATGGAAATAGCCATAGTCTTATTGTTTCCAGAGTTTTGTGCTCCCCATATATGGGATGTTACTTCTTTTAGACCCACTCATCTGAGTGATAGGAGAAAATGGACCTATACAAATGCTTGTGTAGGTACATGTCTAAGTACATATATGTGTGTTTATACATGGAAATGTCTCTATATATGTTAAGCTAAATGTGGACTCACCTGCAGCTTTACCACTGTGGGGTCCAATCCCATCAGATCTTGGAAGCTAAGGAGGGTTGGACCTGGTTAGTACTTGGATGGGAGACCACCTGGGAACACCAGGTGCTGTAGGCTTGGGAGAAGGATCCGGCAACCCATGCCCAAGAACATTCAGCCACTGAAAGCCCTATGTATAGCAGAGAAGCACTAACAATACTGTTTCACCTCCTATATGTAGGGTTGCTATGAATTGGACACTGAGTAGTTGGCACCTAACAAGGACAACAACAAATGTGGATTCATACTAATAATTCCAGCTCGAATCCATGACCACATTACTCCAGTCTTTTCTCTCCAATCATGACAAAGTTGATTCTCACTATTTGCCATTTCCTTATTTAATTGCTCAATTCTAGTATACATATATTGTTGTTAGGTGCCGTCGAGTTGGTATCTGACTCATAGCGACCCTCATAGGGTTTTCAATGGCTGACTGTTTTGGGATTGCCTTGGGAGTGGATTGCCAGGTCCTTCTCCCATTTTTGCGGTGCTGGGAATTGAACTTGGGACCTCAGAGACTGCAGTGCAGCACTCTACCAACTGAGCTAAATCCCAACCCAGCATATACATATATAGTGATTTTGTTATTCTTTACCCATACCTTTGAGTAGGTGAATTTTTAAAACTTTAATGAATCAAAATATTTTTGAAGTATTCTTTAAAATGATTGGGAAACCAGGTAATTATAATAAAAACACATAACTTATTCCACATGTTTGATTCTGTCCTTTATATTGAATTGATTACAAGACCAAAGAACCTTTCACCTGGACTAGGTCAGCTCTACATTTGTCTCCAGGCATGCCTGAAAGTCTGATAGCATTTGAGCCATGTGGAAATGATGTAGGCTTTATCTTTATTTATACCATTGTATTTAAAGCATTTTTTTTTCTGGCAACCCCCAGAACCAGCTAGTTTATACTATTTAGATATGTGTAGATGGATGGCTGCCTAACAGCCATAACTTCCTGGTATCTGACCCTGTTTGATATCAGAAGCTAAGAAGAGTTGGGGTAACCTATATGAATAATGCTTATCAAATTGCATATATGAAAATTGTCACAACGAAAAGCATGTCAAAATGAATCACATTATGATGTACATTAAAAATTTCTAATAAAAAAAAAAAAAGAAGCTAAGAAGAGTTGGATAGCTAGTCCTTGGATGGGAAAACACCTACCAATAGAGAGTGCTGTATGTTTGGGAAAAGGACCTGGCAGCCCACTCGCAAAACAATCAGCCATCAAAAACTATGAATAGTCAAGAAGCACTAACACTGATCCCAGGGGCATGACACAGTGTAAGGAAGGGTTTCCTTCTGTAGTAAACAGAGTCGCTATGAGTCGAACTCAACAGTTCCAAACCAACAAATTGGATGGCTGTGTGTACTTCAAAGGGTTAAACTATCTGACTTGGCTTTGCACCCAGCAGACATGAAAAGATACTGCTGAAATATTTTGTATAAGCTCCTGTGACACTAAGATATCTCGCACATATTTTCACTGTTCTCTATTGGATGAGTGCATCCTAGGGAGCTAGGAGTGCCTGGTAGTCCTTTGTTCCCTACTGTTTATCTGTGATTTTTAAAACTTTTCTCCTATCTCCTTAGCATTTGTGAAACTCTGATTATGCTCCACTGAGTTTTGCTATTAAGTTATAAGACTGTGACAAAGACTCACTGGAAAATACGAGGAGGGATCCTCAATGTGAAGGTTTTGTAAATCGGGGCCTTTGGAACGTAAATAGATTTACACGAGATCATGACGGTGGCATCCTCATAATGGGATGATTGCCTTTATAATTAGAGATTCACTCTCTCTTTATTACCTACTTCCTTCCTTCCTTCCTTCCTTTTTATTTTCTTTCTCTTACTTCTTTCCTTTTTTCTTTTTTTCTCTCTGTCATATGAAGTCACTGCAAAATATCAACTATCTGCAGAGAAGGAAGAACGTCCTCACCAAGAACCTATTATACTAGTCTGATTTTAGACTTCCAGCCTCCTTCAATAACTGAATTGAATGGCTATTGTTTAAGCCACCCAATCTATCATATTTTGTTTTTAAGAAGCCTGACCTAACAATGGCAAAAGGATATCCTTATAATTTGGATAAAATTTTGTAAAATAAGTGCAGATTGATTATTGTGGTTCAGTTTCATACTCTTCCTTGGTTGTGCTTATTTTCACGTTTCAGGAAGCAGCTATTCATATCTCCACAAGAAACCAAATATCACAAACTGGTACGTTTTTTATCTTTAATGTACTGCAAGCATTTTCAATCTCATTTAAAGCAGATATTACAGTGATAACCTGATGTATTAAGCTGTTTCTGCCATCCTTATTCACTATGTTGTTTTCTGTGTGCTGTTTTGTGGATTCCTTTGGATCTATTGTTCTACCTAGTTTCTTACAAAATATTTTACCAGCTTCTCTTTAGTCCTTTTGGCCCCCTTCTTAGTTACTACTTGGGTTCTTGTAATATTGTAGAGATAATGTCATATTTGGGATACTTCACTGAGTATGTTTATCAAGAAAACTAGAGAGCACAATACTCTTTTCTATGGGAATAAGTATATTTAAATGGTAATACAGAAAAAGGTGAAGTGTTTGTATCCTGTGTTTTATTCTGTTTTTCACTACCTTTAAGTGAACAGAGTACTTCATGTTGAATACGGCCCTTGTTCATCCAAAGTATAAATTGATAAAATATCCCACATAACTCTATTTTTCATTCTGGTGTTATTTACTGCTTACAAACACAATTATGTAACACAGGAAGGATGTTAAAATAAGAAGAAAATACATATCCTTTATGTGAAAAATTTTTATCAAAATTGTCTGTGTATCCAAGCAATCCTTTGTTTAAAACCAAAGAAATAAATGAATAAAACCTACATTTCAACAATATTGCAGAAAGATGATTTTTCATGTTAAAATATTTTATTTGACTTATAATCATTTATTACAGTAAAATTGTACATTCATTAATAATAATCACAGCTAGTTATCTGTATCATTTTACCCTATAACAATAATTTTGCTTTATAATAATATAATATGCTTGCTTTATATTCTACCAAGCAACCCAGTAGGGCACTGTAGACTAAGACAAAAGTAATGATCCATCTGTAAAAGTTCACCTTAAGTTAAAGTATTTGTAGAGATAATTAGAATACTGGATCTGTTCATTAACATTTCAAATCTCATTTAAATGTAAATTGTAATATTCTCTTTTTCTGCAACACTAGGTAGTTAGTGTCTTTCATGAGTAATAAGTAATTTGTTTCCCATTAGGTATGAGAATGGATAAAGAGATAAATCAAAATCTGATAAGAGTCATAGTTAAAATGGTAACCTACTTAAAGGGAGAGAATAAAAGCCATTGTTTCCCATATTATTTCATTTTCAAAACTACAGCTAATTCATATTTTAACTGTTTTGCTATTAATGAGCTTCATTTGTGTTATTTGTAATAAATGAATGTAACTATGAACATGTCTTTGCAAACTTATTTGAGAAATTATAGTTAATTTTACAAAACTCTTTTCATGGTAACTCAGATTTTACAAAACTCTAAAAGGTAACCTGGATTTTGGTAAAAGATTATAAGAAGTAGAAAAATAAATTTAAAAATTAAGTAATATAAATCATATACCAAATTATACTCTAATGATATGATACCACTTGAAATAGGTTTTAATAATTCATACTGGTAAGAAACTTGTTAATCCCCAATAAACCAAGTTTTGTTAATTAGCTTTGCCACAGCTCACAGCACTAACTATTCTTCATTTTATCAAGTAACCAGTAGGCTTTTTTTTTTCAATGCTCAAAGTTATTGTTGTTGTTAGGTGTGGTCAAGTCAGTGTCCTACTCTTAGTGATCCTACATATAACAGGCAAAACAGTATTGCTAGTGCTTCTCAGGTATTCATAGTATTTTCAATGACTGATTGTTTTTTAGAAGTGGGTTGCTGGGTCTTTCTGTCCATTAAAAAGTAGTATTTTCCCTTCCTTCCTTCCTTCCTTTCTCTCTGTCTGTCTGTCTGTCTCTCTCTCTCTCTCTCCTTTTTTTTTTTCTTTTTTCTGGTATTGGGGATTTAACGCAGGGCCTTGAGCTTGCATGCTTTGCAAGTGCTGTACCACTGACCTGCACACCCAACCCATTTTTTAACTGTTTCACAGGGTCTTGCTAAATTATGCAAACTGCCTCTGGTCTTGAACTTGCAATCCCCTGCCTCTGCCTCCCAAGCCACCGGGATTACAGATGTGCACCACTGCTCTTGACTTAAAAGTAGTATTTTCTTAATAAATTAAAATTCTTCCTGCCAGGCTCAGGCAGCCTAGATATTAACATGACCTATGCTACGATGCAAATATTTTACTCCTCATGAATTTAATTCATTGAAACCATAACCCTCCATATGATGGTATTCGGAAGTAGGGCCTTTGGGAGAGGAACAGACCATGAGTGTGGAGCTCTTGTGATTGAAATTATTGTCCTTATAAAAGAAGAGTCAGGCGGCTCCATTATGTCTTTAAATATCCTAGGTTACAGTGGGAAGAGGATCATCTGAGAGGAAGTGAGACTTCACCATACAACAGATCTGCATAAACTTTGATCTTGAACTTTCCTAGCTTCCAGTATTATGAAAAATAAATTTCTATTGTCTATAAGTAACAGTGGGGCTGGGACTTAGCTCAGTTGATAGAGCACCACTCTGCAATGTCTGAGGTCCTGAGTTTGAATCCCAGCACCACAAAATGGGAGAAGGATATGATAATCCATTCCCAAGGCAATCCCAAAACAATCAGCCATTGAAAACCCTGTAAGGGTCACTGTGAGTCGGGCAAGACTCGAAAGCACCTAACAACAACAACAACAACATAAGTAACAGTCTCCAGCATTTTACAATAGAATCCCAAACAGACTAAGACAGGCTGATAACCAGCCTCATGTCACCTTTCTTCTGATTTCCTTTCCAGTCTCTTGAATTCCCTTGCAGAAATAGAGGTTCTTTTTGTTTAATACAATGTATATTGAGCCTTTGTATCAGGAAGGGCTAAAGCAAATAGAGTTAATAAAACATAGCAGGGGAACCCATCCTGATATCCTTGTACTCAAAGCTCTACCTTTAGCATGTGCTAGGGTTTGAATCTAAAATGCCCCCTCAAGGTCATGTGCTTGAATGTTTGGTCCTTAGTTGGTAATACTGTCCTGGAAGGTTATGGAACTTTGGACGCATGATCTAGCTCTATGGAAGTTGGTCACTGGGGCCAGGCCTTTGGAGGTTTTTACCCAGACACATGATTCTAGCCATTTTCCCTGCTCTTTGTTCCTGGTCATCAAGATGTGAGGTTCTCTGTCATAGGCCTCACTGTCTTCTCTTCCACCAAGTGTGCCTTCACTATGAATAGAAATCCTTTAACCATGGGCTCCTAATACACCATTCCTTCCATAAATTTTTTTTTTGGTAGGTTTCTCTGCTACAGCAATACACCAACTGACAAATACGGAAAATTGGCACAATAGAGTGGAGTTGTTACTGTGCAGAAACAGGACCATGTAATTCGTGGGCCACTGGAACTTGTTTTGGGGAGGAGTTTGGAAGGATTCAGAGATGCAGGTGAGAGAAGCCGTTGAATGTTGTAAGTGGAGCTTGAAGGGAAGTTCTGGTAAGCATTCAGAAAACCAGAATGAAACTTGTGATACAAACGTGGCCAGGGCTCACAGTGTTTCAGAGGAAAATGAGGAATCTATTGGGCATTGGACTAAAAAGTATTTGTGTTACATTCTAGCAAAAAGCTGTCTGTGGTTTACCCTTGTCCTTAAGATTTGAGTGAGGCTAAATTCAAAAGTGAGAGACTAATTGACATGGTGCAAGAAATATTAAGGAAAAGTTGTCCAGAGGGCATTGCTTAGTTGTTGGTTGCTGCTTTCAGCCAGATTTATGGTGGAAAAATGGAGAAAAAGACAGAACAAAAATATCTGAAAAATGGTCAGGTCAAACAGGAAAAAAGTTGCAGTTTGTCTAAGGTAACTGCAGATAGGGTTGATTTGGGGAAGGAGGCTGTAATTGTTAGAGAGATAAGGTGCTTTAAAGGGGAGACCCCAAATATTCATGGGACCATTGAAATCCCTTGGGACAAAAGAGGAGTCAGCCAGGCATCTCCTACCAAATGCCCTAGGGTATAAAACTAAGAAATCATTTGAAAGGAGAGTAGCTAAAAAGCCAATGCTTCTGGGATTCCTTGCTGCAAAGGGGCCACCCTGGGAAATGGTTTGTTGGCCAGGGAAGACAGAGGCTGCTGCTGCAGTGTGAAGCTATATCTCAAGTTGGCATCCAATATTGGTATCATCTATGTGATTTTGGTTCTAGAGGCACTTAGAATGCAAAAGTTAATGGGTTAAGAAAGGTGCCTCCAAGGCAACTTCATATCACCTTTCAGAAAATAAACTGCAAGGTCATGCCATGTGTATTGAGGTCAGGTGTCCTGTAGAGAGCTGATGCATGAAACTTTGAGAGTGGAACCTATGCAGCAAAGGAGACCCCAGGAGATGCAAGTTGCCTTGAAATGTGTGCTGAGGAAAGCTACTGGCAATGAGTGCAGCCAGCCTACAAAGGGCATGTATGATGGAAATGGCAAGGCTAGAGGGGAGAAGGGCTGGGATTTAGCTCAGTGGGTAGAGCGCTGCGCTGCAGTCTCTGAGGTCCCGAGTTCAATTCCCAGCACCACAAAAATGGGAGAAGGACCTGGCAATCCACTCCCAAGGCAATCCCGAAACAGCCAGCCATTGAAAACCCTATGAGGGTCGCTATGAGTTGGATACCGACTCGACGGCACCTAACAACAACAACAGAGGGGAGAAGTTGCATGAGCCTGTATGAGCCAAGATGTCAGATGCTAGATGATGTCACATGTGCCAGATGCCAGACATAGAGCCAAAGGATTTGTTCGTCCAGTGGGTTATTCATCTTGCTATAGATCAATCATTCCTTTGCCTATTCTCATTCTTCCATTTTAATTTTGGAAGCTTACTCTGTGCCATTATATTTTTAAAGTATATAACCTAAGTTTTATTTTGCAGCAGTCCACAGCTAAGTTTTCCTTGAGCCTCAATGGAGACATTGGACTTGACTTTTAAATGTGGCTGAAACTGTTAAGACCTTGGGAACTCTGGAAGTTAGATTGAATAAATTTTTCTTTGTAAGTTGGCCATGAACCTTTGGGAGCCAAGGGTAGAGTGTTTTAGTTTAAACCTAAAATTTCTCCCAAAGGTCATGTGCATAACATTTGTTCCCTGGCTGGTGGGGATATTTGTGGAGGCTATGGAACTTTGGCCTGCAGCCTTACCAGTGTGGCATCTAATCCTGTGAGATCTTGGAAGCTAAGCAGGGTCGGGCCTGGTTAGTACTTGGATGGGAGACATCCTGGGAACACCAAGTGCTATAGGCTTGAGAGAAGGATGCTGAAACCCATTCTACAAAAACAATCAACAATTGAAAACCCTATGAATAGCAGAGAAGCACTGACAATAATGTTTCATCTGTTGTATGTAGGGTCTCAATGAGTTGGACACCGACTCAATGGCACTGAACAACAACAATGGAACTTTGATAGGTGGGATTCCATCTTAAAAGAAAGTCTCTAGGAGTAGGCTTTAAAAGCTTTTACTCAGTCCCACAGCTTTGATTACTCTATGCTTCTTGATCATAAATATGTGAGGTTCTCTGCTATAAGATCTACTGCCAGCTCCCACCATTTCCACCCTGCTACCATTACAAATTGATCTTTTAGCTGAGAGCCCCTGATAAATCCTTCCTCCCAGAATTTTTCTTTGGCTGATTTCTCTGCCACAGTGGTGCACCAACTAACTAATACAGCTATGTGCATGTGGTTCTGGTTTTGCACACATGAAGAATGCAAAAGTTATAGGGTTATGAGGGCTGCCACAAACAGTTCCAGAAAATATTATGTGTGGTCAGATGTACCAAGGTTGGATGACCTGTGAAGAGCACCTGAAGGACTCCTGTGTGAAGCTTTGAGGGCAGAGCCTTAAAAACAATGAAGACCCCAGGATGTTGGATATACTAGTAACTTGAAACATCTGCCCAAGAAAGCTATCATCAATAAGTAGAATCAACAGAGGAGGACCATCTGTATTGCAAATGGTAGTGCCATGATAGTGGAACCACTTAAGCCTATTTGAGCCCAGATGATACGAGATGCTTGTTACCAGGTCATGGTTTATGTGTCAGAAGTCAAACATGGAGGCACAGGATTTGTTTGTCCAATTGGTTATTGCTCTTTCTATGGACTGACCTTTCCTTTTGGTGTTCCCATTCCTTCATTTTAGAATGGGAATGTGCACTCTCTGCCATTGTATGTTAGAAATATGTAACTTGTCTTTCCCTTCACAGGGACTCACAGCTAAGCTTCTTTCAGTTTTGGTGGAAACTTTGAATTTGGACTTTTAAACACAGTTGAAACTATCAAGATTTTGAGGAGCCTTAAAGCAGGACTGACTGCATTTTGCATTATAAGATAGCCATGACCTTTAGGTATCAGAGAAGAGTATTATAGTTTAGGTCTAAAACGTACCTAAAAGTCATGGATTCGAACATTGGGTTCCCAGCTGGGGGTGTTGTCCTTCAACATTGTGAAACTTTGGGAGGCAGTATCTAGCTCTATGGAAGTAGGTCACTGGAGACGGGCCTTTGGAAATTTTTACCCAGACCTGCAGTTATAGTCAATTTCTCTCCTTTCTGCTTTTGATCACCAAGATGTAAGGTTTTCTTTCATGGGTCATGCCATGCCTGCCCTGCTACCACAACTACCACTGTCATGGACTGAATTCCTCTAATGATGAGGTCCCAATATTTCTTCCATAAGTTTGATTCATTTAGTTCTTCTGCCACAGTAATGCACCAACTGACTAATATAGTGTGGCTGTTAAACGTACTAAATCTAAAAATAACATTGTTATTTTAGTTATATCCTATTTCCCCTACTGAACCTGAAATGTTTCCTGGTGACACCATTAATCTAAAATATAATTTTATTATTTGTTCTAGTTATTATATTTTTTGTATTATATTTGAAGGACTTCAGTTGTTCCAAAGATTTTATGGCAAAACTACATTTCTTGCTTGTTACAAAATGCTCTAATAATAATAATCTAATGCTTATGGGAAACTTTCATATGCACAAACTATAAATTTCATACTTTTATAACTATTGAGTTTTTTTAATTTTGTATTTTATATGTTCACAGTCAAGCAACATAATGACAAACATAATCTTTCTGAAAATAATTATTACTTGCTAGTCCTAGTCCTACCTATTAAAGTCATTTTCACTAGAAATAATTTTTTCTTTTTTTTTCTTGTGGTACTGGGGTTGGGACCCAGGGCCTCGCACTTGCATGCTCTGCAAGTGCTGGACCACTGAACTGCCCTTTTATTTTTCTTTTGCTTTTTGAGACAGGGTCTCCCTAAGTTACAGAGACTGCCTCTGGTCTCAAACTTGAGATCCTCCTGCCTCCGCCTCCTGAGCCACTGCAAATAATTCTGACAATGTAGCAGGGTTTTGTTGTTTAATTTTGTTTTGTTTGCTAGTTCATGATCACAGTTATATTTATTTGTATTTTCTTTTTCTTCTCTATCTTATTTCCTGAATTCTACTGTAGAAACTTGATATTATAAACAATGACACACCTTCTTGCAATATTGCTTTGCAAAATATACAAATACCATAAAATGGAACATTCAGATAGTATTTAATTATTAGCATTAATTACTTTGAACCTCCTGATTGTTAACAAGAAATTACATGAGGGAGAGTGTGCTTTAGACTGCATTGTTAGAGTGGCTAAAGAAGTAGAGTAAATAAAAATGTGGGAAGTATATCTATGATATATATTTTATAAATTGAAATTATTGCTATTTTCTTTAGCTCATCTTTTGAGATCAAATACCTACCATGTTAAGGAATCAGGAAGCTGAATTTGAAATATTGTAATAACTCTGCTATTTGCTAGGTAAAGTTTCAAATTAAGTGTCTTTTGAATACTTTGATAAATTCCAAAGAACCAGCTGATATTGATGGGAGAAGGGCCTGGCAATCCACTCCCAAGGCAATCCCGAAACAGCCATTGAAAACCCTATGAGGGTCGCTATGAGTTGGATACCGACTCGACGGCACCTAACAACAACAACAAGCTGATATTGAGTGAGTGATGATGTAGCAAATTGATAACAGAGATTGATGACGAGATTATCCTCCCAAGTAAGTATGAAAGAAAATACTTTTTAAATCAAAATATGATGAACATGAAGGCATTGATAATATTTTTATTCTGGAATGGTTGCCAACTCATCAAAGTTTTGAGCTAGTGAAAGTTTTGTGGCATGTGACAGATAATATCAGTGGAACGAACATGATTAATATAACTGTTATGTAAATACTTAAACATGTAGCAAAAACAAGCCAAACTGACAGAGAGATAACAAATGATACTATCTTCTCGGTGCTTTGCAAAGCTTTGGCAAAAGTGAAACCAATAGCCAGGGAGGAGGAAGGCACTTATCTCATTACCTCGATGTTAGACGTGGAAGTGAAAACTGGCACACAAGACAACTTCAATGTTCCAAGGACTTGGAAGACATATAATCACATTTTTTTAATCCATTAGACATTTACTAACAAAACTTATAGCTTTCCAGGCAGAGTAAAGAATTTTCTGCTGAAACTAAGGATTAAAGTGCAAATAATTAAGATATTTATAAAGAAATAGAAAAAATTCTGAAAATCTATTTTCTATCCAAATCTATAATTTCTGTTTTCTATATTTTTATTAAATCCCAAATTATCATTTTGAATAATAAGATTTAATGAAGAAGAATCTAATAACTTCATATATCTCATAGGCCTCTATTTTGGTAAATAATGAGTGATCAGCAATTAGATAGAATAGTTAACATTATTTAATGTAGTAACAATACATTCTTGCCTGACAGTTTACCCAGATATAGTGATTAAAACAATGCATGTTTGTAATATTCATTATCTCATTTTCCATTTGGTCAAGAATCTGGCCATCCCTTACGTAGGTCCTTAGCTTTAGAACCTCTCACAAGTGTGTAATCTATATGTCCTTTACGTGCTATGTCCACAAGAGAATCCAAGGCAGCATCCAATGGAGACACCAGTACAACAAATTTAGGCAGTTTAATCTAACATGGACAAATTTAAGGTAGAGAAAGAGAGGAAGAACCAAAATAAATTTTATAGAAACATCACAGATTCAAATTGGCCATGAATGTGATAAAGAAAACTTCAGTGTTTCCAAAGCCAGGATTTTTACCTAGAGCTTCAACAGAAGATCTGGCTCTATGCCACTGTAAGAACTGAGTGGCCAAGATGTGGGAAACAATTAATATCTGATTTGTTTTATACAGATTCTCAACAGAGTTGTGTCATCATGACCATGAGGAGACATGTTAGAACTTGTAGTGAGGTTGGTCAGTTACACAGATGCTGTGGTTGAAAGCACACAGGAAGAGCAAGACCACCCACTAGAGTATGAAAATCTACAGGGATGTTGTTAGTGAGGGATACCTAGACCTAGGTCATGATTTGAAAGGGTGTGATGTTTCGATTGGAAATACTGGGGTCCCTGCTTATATGCAAACTAATAGTAAATGTTCATTCTATGATTAAAACATAATTGGTATTGTTGTTAGGTGCCTTCAAGTTGTGTAAGACTCATAGTGACCCTCATAGGGTTTTCAATGGCTCATTGTTTCGGGATTGCCTTGGGAGTGGATTGCCACATCCTTCTCCCATTTTTGTGGTACTGGGAATCAAAATCGAGACCTCAAAGACTGCAGAGTGGTGCTCTACCAACTGAGCTAATTCCCAGCCCACAAAACCTAAGTAAATGTTTGAAATTAGAACATTTAGGAATTTCCTCAGCCATATTGGATGGTATCTTTAAGCTATATTGAATTCTGAAAAGACAGCAGACAAGTTCAACTTTGATTCAAAAAAATGATAGAAAAAGGAATTTTCTTAGCAACTGACTAAATTTGTAATGGACCACCTTAGTCACTGAGAATTATAGAAAACCCCCAGAAAAAATACAATAGGGTAAATTAGTGTTCAGATAAAATTAACCCAACAAGACATTGACTCTATATCAGAGTTGTTAACAGTCCAAAAGATACTAGTAAAGTACTATGGTTGAACTAATGCCTTCTCTTCTATCCCAGTGACAGAAACGAGGTTGATACCAGTGTTTTATGTGAGGAGATGTGAAATATAAAAGTAGGAATATTAATAAAATATATTTGGTTATATAGGCAAACATTTTCATTACATTAATGATATTTTGATTAAGAAAAAATGCAAACTTGTGATAGAAGTAGTATGGTCTTCATGGGCATGTCTGTTCTTGGCATGGTTCTTCCTGCTGCTGCAGGCTGGATTATCAAATGCTTACTTCCTATGGCCCTCAACTCAGTGACTCCTACCATCACTAGCAACTTGGAGGGGCTTAGGTGAAGCAAAAAAAATTTCAAGTTTATGCATATAGTACCCCAAATGGTAAATTATGCCATGAGGCTCTGCCCTCAACATTTGTATATCCCTTTACCCCAGGGGGTAAGAAGTAAGTAGCAACTATAGCACATTATTATTATTATTATTACTATTATTATTATGGTACTGGGGGTTGGACCCAAGGCCTCGTGCTTGCATGCTCTGCAAGTGCTGGACCACTGAGCTGCACCCCCAGCCCATTTTTAACTTTTTGAGACAGGGTCTCCTAAATTACACAGACTGCCTCTGGTCTCAAACTTGTGATCCTCCTGCCTCCACCTCCAGAGCCACTGGGATTACAGTTGTATTGTATGCCACCATGCTGGGCTCAACTGTAGCACATTATAATAGGTCAAGAAAGTAAAGAGAGGATTTTTTTTTTCTACTTTTTAAGAATGAAGTCCAAAAGTTTCACTTCAACCAGGCCCCAGAACATAGGTTGTTGTTAGGTTATTGTTAGGAGTCACTGAGTTAGGTTCAACCCATAGGGACCCTACGTAGAACAGAATGAAACACTCCTGGACACTGTGCCATGCCCAGTACTACTTCAGTGCTTCTCTACTATTCATAAGGTTTTTAATGGCTGATTGTTTTCCAGGGTTGTTTCAGGAGTGGGCTGCCAGGCTCTGCTCCCATTTTTGTGGAGCTAGGGATTGAACCCAGGGCCTCAGAGAGTGCAGACTAGCACTCTACCAACTGAGTAGCCAACTTTAAATAATTTTACCAAGAATATTTATTCATATAACATACAGAGGTGGATTGGCATATACTACCAGCTAAACTCAGAGACTAGTTACCTCCAGAAATTTCAGGAAATCACTCCATGATGCCACTAGCAATATCTTCTATGGATTGGATTACATGTCACCATGTTTGAAGGATTCCACAGAGACGATAAAAGCATTTTTAGTGAATTTGTGTTCTGATGGATGGACACACCCTCTTCATTTGATATATGCACCTCAGGTCTGCTTAAAGACACCAGAAAAAGGATATAATCTGAAATGAGACTTGAAAAGAATTGGGCATTGTAGGACTTTCTGCTGTTATCTAGAGGGAAATCAGCCCATGTAATTTCAGAGCACATGTGATATTACAAGTATTTTCTGTGATACACACTGGAAACTTTTCTTTTCTTTCAAATACACTAAACACATATGGATCTCAATGAGGAGCATTGAAGGTGCTGTGATGATATTAAAGAGAACTGGCACAGGGTAGGTGATAGTATGTTGTCCATAGGATTTTCAAAAAGACTGATTGTAAGAAGCATTATGAAAAATACAAGATAACATGTTTTAGTAGCAAAATAAGCTCACCTTTATGATCTTACATATCTGATATAAAACAGAAGTGTGATGGTATGAGCGGGAGGGTAGGTAAGGTATAGATAGTTGTCATCAGTAAATCAGCCATATGTAATACATAGACAAATACTCCATACTTATGCACTGATTTCTTTCACACTCTTAGGTGTATATGTTTATTTCCCTTTATTGAACTATGTGGTGTCAACTACCTCAATTGAGTTCCTTTATAGCCGATGATACATTTACATCTTAATATTGGGGACTATTCTTTGTCTATAACAAGTAATATATTTTATTAGTTATCATTTATACAGTAATGTGTACCTTATAGATATTCTGTGTTTATTAACAGTGTTTCTCAGAATATTAATGTAATTAATGGAACATTTTCCTTGATTTATACTTTTGGAAACAACCATATATGTTTGTACAAACTAGTGTAAATTTATACTTTCTTAGTGCTTTATTTCCTGCAGGAGAATATATGTTATGGAAGTTATGTGCATTTTGAAGATATTCAAAACTTGCAAAGCATCCCATAAATTATTACAGTAAGATAGCATAGAAGGAATTGTGAACTTTGACTCAGAATGGTATACTGTGATGATGATATTAATTAGCTGTGTGTCCTTGTGCCTGTCATCTAAGCCCTCTGAGACTATTTTGTCATTTATAAAGGAAAGGAAA
>VMDO01036196.1:0-15361 GCA_007922755.1 Pedetes capensis
AGAGAACAATCCCTGGAGAAGGACATCATGTTTGGGAGAGTGGCAGGTCAACGCAAAAGAGGAACACCCTCCACCAGATGGATGGACACAGTGTCTGCATCAATGGGCTTAAACATAAATAAGATCATTTGCCTGGCACAGAATCGGCAAGTGTTTTGATCTGCTGTACATAGGGTCGCTATGAGTCGGACTCGACTCGACGGCACCTAACAATAACAACAACCTTATACATAAAGAGGAAATTGTGAGGTTAAATCATCCATCAAAAGTAAAACAAAGAGAAATCCAATGTGATGGTCTGTTAGAGTTTAAATCAGGTGTTTTGAAATCTTGCTCTTTCCTTTCACTTCCTAACATTTCTCCTTTTTCTTCATTTTCTCTGCTTTTATTTAAGCCTATTTTTTCTTTTCCTCCTATACTTGCCCACTTTTTTTACTTCAGTCAATTACTGTTTTTAATCTTATCCTAAATAGATTTTTATATTTCACACCTTACATTATTTTAGCCATTTTCTGTCCTATGGCCATTGGTAGTGCAGTAGTTGGCTTTAATGGATATTATGTGCATTGACATGTTTAGTTTGGTTAGCTATAACATGATTTGTTTTCTCTCCTCTGAGTGGTACTGAGGATTGAGCCCTCAAGAGAAGGCACTTCACTAGAAAGATCCCCTGAATCACACAAATGGTGGAAGGGAAGATACAGACAAACAGATGTAAGAACTAAGAAAATCAGTTCAGCACCTGGATCAGAAAGTCAGCAATGCCAAAGAAATCAGAGAATGGGATGAGAAATGCAGCAAAGAAATCCAGATTGAAAAAAAAAACTGAACAGGAATGTTGGAAATGAAAAACTAAACAAACAAAATAAAAAACACAGTGGAAAATATCACCAGTAGATTAGATCAAGCAGAAGAAAGAATATTAAGGATGGAAGACAAGGCCAAGGGAAACTACATTAGGATACCAATAAAGAAAAAAAATAAGCAAGCATGACCATAATTTTCCAGAACTCTGAAACATGGTCAAAAGATCAAACTTAAGAATCCATGGACTAGAAGGAAGAGTTGAGATTAAAAAAAAGCTAGAAACACAGAAAAGTTATTCAATGAAATTATAGCAGAAAATTTCCCAAATCTGGGGAAATTTATGGCCATCCAAGCCCAACAGGTATTTACAACACCAAGTAAACTTGACTAAATAAGAACATGTCCATGATGCATTATTTTTGAAATGTCAAGAATAAAGAACGAAGAAACAATATTAAATATTGCATGAGAAAAACACCTACTCACACAGGCAAACACATCAGAATAGCATTAGACCTCTCAGCACAAACCCTAAAATCCAGGAAAGCATGCAACAATATGTTTCAAGCCTGAAAGTAAAGAAGTGAAAACCAAGAATACTGGATCCAGCAAAGTTATCTTTTAAAACAAATAGATAAAGATCTTCCAAGATAAGCACAAGGTAAAGCAATTCATGACCATCAAGCCAGAAATGCAGAAAATACTTACAGGAATCATGCACATGCAGGATGAAGAAAGTGCCTATCAATAGAGTACAGGAAGGAATAAATTTCATGAGAGCAACAAATGAACAAATGAGAAATAGGAAAGAGACAATAATGTCCAAATAAGTAAACCAACAAGCCCCTAATGTGAATAGGGGAGAAAGAAGAAGATAAATCATATTTGAATTAACCAGGAAAATAATAAATGTTATTATAAGAATCAGAATAATCATCTCAATTTTAACTCTAAATACAAATGGCCTTAATTCTCTGATTAAAACATGCAAACTAGCTTATTGGATGCTTCTTGGATAAAACACAGCATCCGATTTTTAAGAAGTATTTGGGGATTGAACTCAGGACCTAGCCCATACTTTGCAAGTGTTCCACAACTAGACTACACTCCCAGACCATCTTTAATTACTATTATTTTCTTGAGTCAGGGTCTTGCTAAGTTATGCAGGTTGCCCCTGGCCTCAAACTCATGATCCTCCTAGCTCTCCCTCTCTAATCTCTGGGATGATAGAAGTGTGCTACCACACTTGGCACCCATTGTTTATTGTCTCTAAAGATCATACCTCACTGGCAAAGATGCACACAGACTGAAAATGAAAGGATGGGAGTCAATATACAAGCAGGATTAATCATCCTTGTATCTGACAAAGTAGACTTCAAACCAAAATTAGTCAGAAGAGATAGACAAGTTCACTATGTGTTACTAATGGGAACAATCCTCCAAGAAGATATAACTATTATAAGTACATATGTGTATCAAATGTTGCTGGATCTAATTTTATAAAAGAGATAATACTGGACATTAAAGTACAGATAGGTCCAGAGACAATAATAGTAAGTGACTACAATATCCCACTCTCATCAATAGACAGAGCATGCAAACAAAATAAATGACAAACTTCAGAGTTAAAATGCACCATAAATCAATAGAATTAACAGACATTTACAGAATATTCCACCCAACAGTTGCAGAATACACATTTTCCTCAGCAGCTCATGGAAATTTTCCTAAAGTAGATCACATTTTAGGCCATAAAGCAAGCACTAACAAATACCCAAAAATCAGAGTAAATTCTTATATCTTATCAGATCATAATGAAAAATACTACAAATCAGTAGCAAGAGAAACTACAGAACCTAAACAAATGCATGTAGATTGAAGAACACATGATTAAATAATAAATGAGTCATTGAAGAAATCAGGGAGGAAATTAAGAAATTCCCAGAGTCAAATGCAATGAGAATACAACTTATTAGATCCTTTGGGATAAAGAAAAGGCAATTTTAAGAGAGAAGTTTAGATCTGAGTGCTTATATTTAAAACTCATAACTCCAATAAATTACTTGATGATGTACTTCAAGATCTTAGAAAAGCAAGAAGAAGTCAAATGCAAAATCAGTAGACAGAAAGAAATAAAGATCAAAGTAGAAATTGTTGTTGTTGTTGTTAGGTGCCATCGAGTCGGTATCCAACTCATAGTGACCCTCATAGGGTTTTCAATGGCTGACTGTTTCAGGATTGCCTTGGGAGTGGATTGCCAGGTCCTTCTCCCATTTTTGTGGTGCTGGGAATTGAACTCAGGACCTCAGAGACTGTAGCGCAGCGCTCTACCAACTGAGCTAAATCCCAGCCCAAGTAGAAATTAGTGAAATGGAAACTAAGAGAAGAATAGAAAGAATCAATGAAACAAAGATTTGGTTGTTTGAAGAGAAACAAAATTGACAAATCATTACCCAAAGTTATCAAAAGAAAGAGAAGACCCAAATAATAGAATGAAAAATGACAAATATATAACAAATATCAATGAAATCCGGTGGATATTTAGGGCATATTTTAAGAACTTATTTTCCAAAAAAACTGGAAAATATGGAAGAAATGGATAAATTCTTGGACCCATATGATATACCAAAATTGGATCAAGAGGCTATTAAACAACTTAAACTGATGTAGTATGAACAATAACATAGAAGCAGTAATAAAGTGACTCCCAACAAAGAAAAGCCCAGGACCAAAAGGATCCACTGATGAATTATACTAGACCTTTAAAGATGAACTAACACCAATACTTCTCAAAATATTCCATAAAATAGAAAGGGAAGTCATGCTACCAAACTCATTCTATGAAGCCAGTATTACCCTGATATCAAAAGCAAGTATGGACACACACACAAAAAGAAATGTATAGACCAATTTCTCTAATGAAGATAGAAAAAATATACTCACAATATAATTCTTTCACGTCAAAGTCAATAACACATTAAAAAGACCACACACTGAGATCAAGTTGGTTTCATTACAGGACAGCAAAGATGGCTCACCATATGCAAACGTATAAATGTAATACAGTATATAATAAACTTAGGAACAGAAATTATATGATCATCACAATACCTTTGCAAAAGTAGAATCACACTTCATATTGGAAGCCCTGAAGAACTAGCAATTTAAAGAACACATCTTAACATTATAAAGCCTATATACTACAAAACTGCCTGAAGCCATAGCCCTGTGGCATCCGATCTCATCAGATCTTGGAAGCTAAGCAGGGTCAGGCCTGGTTAGTACCTGGATGGGAGACTGCCTGGGAACGCCAGAAGCTGTAGGCTTGGGAGAAGGACCTGGCAACCCCCTCCCAAGAATCAATCTGCCATTGAAAACCCTATGAACAGCAGAGAAGCACTGACAATAGTGTTTCCCCTGTTGTACAGAGGGTCGCTATGAGTCGGATACCAACTCGATGGCACCTAACAACAACAACAACAAAACTATTTTTGTCATTGTTGTTAGGTGCCAGTCAGGTCCAGCTCAAAAAGACTCTATGTACAGCAGAATGGAATACTCTGAGACACTGCATCATGCACACAGTATTTTTTATGTTTAAGCTCATTGTTACAACACTGTGTCAATCCATTTAGTTGAGGGACTTTTGTTTCATTGACCCACTGCTTGCTCAAACATGATGTCCTTCTCCAGGGATTGATCCCTCCCAACATGTCCAAAAGATATAAGACACTGTCGAGCCATCCTTGCTTCCAAGGAACACTCTGCTTGCACTTTTTCTAGGACAGAAATGTGGGTTTTAGTAGCAGTCTGTGGTATACTCAATATTTGTCTTCACCATCAAAATCCAAAATCATCAAATCTCCTGTCTCCATTATTCAATATCCAGCTTTCACTAGCATATGATGCAACTGAAAATACCATGGAATAAGTCAGACACACCTTCATTTTCAGTGTGACATCTTAAATTTAAACACTTAAGTCTTTTGCAAAAGCATTTCCCAATGCAATGCATCTTTTTATTTCCTGACTACAGCTTTTTTGGGAGCTTATTGTACAACCAATAAAATCTTGGACAACCTCAAATTTTTCTCTATTTATTGTAAAGTTATTTACTGACCCAGCTACAAGTATTTGTGTTTTCTTGACGTTGAGGTACAATACATACAAAAAACTGTGTTCACTGATATTCATCAATAAATGTTTAAAATCCTCTCCACTTTCAGTAAGCAAAGTTGCATCATCTGCATCACACAGGTTATTAATGAGTATTCCTCCAATCCTGATGCCATGTTCATTTTCATAAAATGCAACTTCTTTGATTATTTGCTCATCGTAGAGTGAGGAGGTACAGTGAAAGAATACAGCCCTGATACACAACTTTCCTGCCTTTAAACTAAGCTGTATTTCCTTGTTCTGTTCAAATAACTACATCCTGGTCCAAGTACAGATTCCTCATCACTACACATAATTGTTATGATGTTACTATTCTTCCCAATTTCATCTATAATTTATTGTGATCTACACAGTCAAACATCCTTGCATTGTCAACAAAACATAGACAGATATCTTTCTGGTATTCTTTGGTCCAATACCCATCTGACCTCAACAGTGATATCCCTGGTTTCATGTTATCTTATGATTTTCTGGCAGTTCTCTCTCAATATAATGCATATGCACTTTTGAATGATATTTAATACAATTTTATTTGAATATGATATTATTGGTATCCTTCAAAAAATTTCACAGTCTGTTGAATCCAGTTTTGTGTGACTAGGTATAAATATGGATCACTTCCAGTCAGTTTGCCAGGTAACTATTTTCCAAATCTCTTGGCATAAACAACACCTCCAGAGTTGCATCAGTTTGTTGAAACATCTCAGTTGGTACTCAATCAATTCCTAGAGCCTTATGTTTCACCAATTCCTTTAAGGAAGCTTTAGTACCTTCGTTCCTGATCATATGCAAACTCTTAAAACAGTTTATCATCCACAAATTCTATTTGGCATAATGTCTCTGTGTATTCCTTCATCTTCTTTTAATATTTCTTGTGTCATTTAATGTTTTCCCTGTAGTATTCTTCACTATTGGTACTCAAGGCATGATTTTTTCAATTCTTTAAGCTTGAGAAAAATAGAATGTCTTCTTCCCTTTTGCTTTTCTATCTCTAGCTCTTGAACATGTCATTATAATATTTGATTTTTGTCTTCTTTGATAAAGATCAAAGATCATAGCCTTCAGTATGAGTTGTGACTTGTTGTTGTTAGGTGCCGTTGAATTGATATCCAATGCATAGTGACCCTCATAGGGTTTTCAATGGCTGACTGTTTTGGGATTGCCTTGGGAGTAGATTACCAGGCCCTTCTCCCATTTTTGTAGTGCTGGGAATTGAACTCAGGACCTCAGAGACTGCAGCACAGCACTCTACCTTATGACTTGGTCAATATGTAACCTCACAATAAGTGGAGAAAAGATTGAGGTTGTCCACAATTTTGTTTTGCTTGACTCTGTAATCAACACCTGTGGGAGCAGCAGTCAAGAAATCAAAACACTTTTTGCTCTGGGAAAAGCTGTGACAAAAGATCTCTTTAGAGTATTGAAAAGTAAGGATGTCACATTGAAGATGAAGGTGCACCTGACTCATGCATCATATGGTTGTGCAAGTTGGACATTGAACAAGGGAGACAGGAGAAGAATTGACGCTTTTGAATTATGGTGCTGGAGACGTCTATTGAATATACCATGGACTGCCAAAAGATCGAACAGATCTGTCCTAGAAAAAGTGCAACCAGAGTGCTTCTTGGAAGCAAGGATCACTAGACTGCATCTTACATATTTCAGACATGTAGTGAGAAGGGACAAATCTCTGAAGAAAGACATTAAGTTTGGGAGAGTGACAAATAAACGAAAAAAAGGAAAACCCTCCACCAGATGCATTGACACAATGTCTGCAACAATGGGCATAAACATAAATAAGATGGTGTGCCTGGCACAGAGTCAGGAAGTGTTTCCACCAGCTGTACATAGGGTTAATATGAGTTGTGAAAGTTGCACATTGAACAAGGGAGACAGGAGAAGAATTGACACTTTTGAATTATGGTGCTGGAGACGTCTATAGAATATACCATGGACTGCCTTAACTGGACTGGACTTAACTGGATGGCACCTAACAACAACACCAACAAATCTTTGAGATCTTCTATTTAGTCCTTTAATTTTGTCATGTCCTCCTTTTAATTTAGCTACTCGATGTTCAAGGCTAGGTTTCAGAATCTTTTACATGTATTTGGTATTTTCTTTTTTCCTGTCTTTTTATTAACCTGTTTTCTTCATGCATGATGTCTTTGTTGTTATGTCATAGCTCATCTGTTCCATGATCATTAGTGTGTAACACATCAGATCTGTTCTTGAGATGGTTGCTGAACTCAGAGGGGTATATTCAAGGCCATATCTTGGCTCTCATGCACTTATTCTAATTTTCTTCAGTTTTGGTTTGAACCTGCCTGTGAGCAGTTAATGGTCTGAACCATGATCACTTGTTCTTTTTCTGACTTCTGATATTGAGGTGTTCTATAACCTCTTTTCACAAATGTAGTCAATTTGGCTCCTTTATTTTCCATCTGGTGAATTCCATGTGTATAGTTGCTGTTAGTGTCTGTGAAAAAATGAATTTGTAATGAAAAATCATTTATCTGACAAAATTCTATCATGTAATCTCCAAAATCCTTTCTGTCACCAAGACCACATATTACAACTGAGCCTTTTTCTTTGTTTTTAACTTTTTCATTCAAATCACCAGTAATTATCAGTACATCCTGAGTGCATGTTGTCTCTCAGTTTTCTGTACTGTGGAGCTTGTGTGTTGCTGTGATACTAAAAGCTATGCTACTGGTATTGCAGATACTAGCATGGTCACCCATGGTAGACAGGTTTCAGCTGAGCTTTCAGACTAAAACAGACTAGGGAATAGGACCTGGTAACCCACACATAAAACTATTAGCCATTGAAAACTCTACCAATAGCAGAGAAACACTGTCAGATATAATAGTGGAAAATGAGCTGCTCAGGTTGAAAAGCACTCAAAAGATGACTGGAGTAGAGTTGCCTCCTCAAAACAGAGTTGACCTTGGTGGGAATGGAGTAAATTCCACTGGACCTCCATTTGCTGATGTGGCACTACTCAACAGGAGAAGAAACAACTGTAAATATACATTAAAAATTAGAATATGCAATGTACCTAGTATGAAATTTGGAGAATTAGAAACCATCAAAATTGAAATGTAGCACATAAACATCAACATTCTAGCCATCAGTGAAGCAGAACGGACTGGTATTGGCCATTTTGAATCAGATAATCATATGGTCTACTATGCCAAGAATGACAAATTAAAGAGAAAGGAGGTTGCATTCATCATCAAAAAGGACATCTTAAAATCTGTCCTGAGTACAATGTTGTCAGTGATAGAATATTATCCATAAGCCTACAAGGAAGGCCAATTAATATGACTATTATTCAAATTTATGCACCAACAACTAAGACCACTAATGAAAGGGAAGAATTTTCAGATTCCTCAGTCTGAAATTGATCAAGCAAAACAATAATTAAATGGACTAAATGGACTAAATGCAGGAATATTGAAAGCATTTCATCTAAAGTCAGGAATGAAATAAGTGAGTCCACTTTCTCTATTCTTATTCAACATAATGATTGAATTCTTAGCAAGAGCAATAAGGCAAAAGAAAGAAATAAAAGTGCCCAAATAGGAAACACAGACATCAAATTACTCCTATTTGCAAATGGTATGATCCTCTATTGAAGACTCTAAAGACTGCACAAGATAATTCTTAGATCTGAGAAAGAATTTCAGCAAAATAGCAGAATACAAAAGCAACATTCAAAAATCAGTACCTTTTGTATATGCCAATAATGAACACTCTGAGAAAGAAATTAAGAATACAATCTCATTTACAATAGCTTCAAAAACAATAACATACCTAGGAATAAACCTAAACAAAGAGATGAAAGATTTCTACAATGAAAACTTCAAAATACTGAAGATAGAAATTGTAGGAGACACTAGAAGTTAGAGAGACCTCCCGTGCTCATGGATCGGTAGATTTAACATTGTGAAAATGGCTATAATACTGAAAGTAATCTACAGATTCCATACAGTATGCATCAAAATTCCCATGACAGTTTTCACAGAAACAGAAATTGTTGTTGTTGTTAAGTGCTGTCAAGTCGGTATCTGACTCATAGCGACCCTCATAGGGTTTTAAATAACTGTTTCGGGATTGCCTTGGGAGTGGGTTGCCAGGTCCTTCTCCCATTTTGCGGTGTTGGGAATTGAACTCGGGACCTCAGAGACTGCAGTGCAGTGCTCTACCACCTGAGCTAAATCCCAGCCCAGAAACAGAAATAGCAGTCCTAAATTTCATATTAAATTACAAAGGACCCTGATTGCCCAAAGCAATGCTGAGCAGAAACAGTAAGGCTGGAGATATGATAATGTCTCATTTCAAATTATATTACAGATTTATAGTAACAAAATCAGCATTGTACTGGCACAAAAATATATCCATGGACCAATGGAACAGAATACAGAAGCAAAACATAAACCATAGCAGCTGATTTTTGATAAATGTGTCAAAAAGTACACTGGATAAAAGACCACCTCTTCAACAAATAGTGCTGGGAAAACTAGATGCCCATATATAGAAGAAAAAGCTTGATTCTTATCTAAACCTGCATAAAAATCAATTCAAATGGGTCAAATACCTTAATATTAGGCTCTAAAACTTTTAATCTGCAAGGAGAAAACACTTCAAGATACAGGCACATACAAGCAATTTCTGAAAAAAAACATTGCAATAGCTCAGAAATAGTAGCAATAATTGAAAAACAGGGATAGAATGAAATTAGAAAGCTTAGCCATGTGTTGTGGTGCACACTTGTAATCACAGTGACTATGGAGATTGAAGAAGGAAGACCACAAGTTTGAGTCCAGAGGCAGCCTGTGACTTAGCAAGACACTGTCGCAAAATAAAAAATAAAGAAAATGGGCTAGGGATGCACCTCAGTGGTGGAGCACTTGCCTAGCATGACAATGCCCAAGGATAAAACTCTCATACTGCAATAAAATAAAATAATATATGAAAGAAATTAAAAACTTCTTCACAGTAAAAGAAATAATTAACAAGGTGAAGAGATAGCCTACAGAATGTGAGAAAAGCTTTGCCATTTATACATCAGGCAGGAGATTAATATCTAGAATATATAAATAACTCAATAAATTAAACACCAAAAAAGCAAATCATGCAATAAAAATAGACAAATGGATTAAACTGATATCTAAAAGGAAGAAATACAAATAGCCAATAAATATGCAAAAAAATGTTCAACATACTTAGCTATTCAAAACTACATTGAGAGTTGATCTTACCCTAGTCAGAATGGCTAGCATCAAGAAAAAAACAAGAAACTCTGGCAGGGGGATGAGGAGGGGAGTGCACTTTACACTGCTGTTGAGAATGTATGGAAGTGGAGTCACTATGAATATTAATATGGAGGTTCCTCAAAAAACTAAAGATGTAACTACCATATCATCCAACTATACCACTCTTGTATAAAGGAATCTAAGTCAGCATTTCACAAAAATACCTGCACATCAGTTTATCATGGCATTATTCACAACAATCAGGATAAGGATTTAGCTTCTATATCCATCAATAGGTGGACTGGGGTTTAGTTCAGTTGGTAGAGCACTGCTCTGCACTCTCTGAAGACCAGGGTTCAATCCCCAGCACCACACAAATGGGAGAAGGACATGGCAATCCACTCCCAAAGCAATTCTGAAACAATCAGCCAATGAAAACCATATGAGGGTTGCTATGAGTCAGACCTGACCCAATGGCACGTAGCAACAATCCATCAACAGATGAATACATTAAAAATGTGATTTATATACACAATGGAGTTGCATTCAGCCATAAAGAAAGGCTAAATTATGTCATTTGGAGGAAAATGGATGGAACTAAGGATCATCATATTAAGTTAAATGAGCCAGACTCAGAAAACAAATGCCACATGTTTTCTCTCATATGTGGACTCTATACTCTCTATCTATGGATCAATCTTTTGGTCTATCTCTTTATCTTCATAAAAGTAGTGGAAGAAAGAGAACTAATTTAGTGGAAGAAAGAGAACTAATGGTAGGAGGAAGGGGCAATAAGAAAGGGTAATACGGAAGAAAGACAAATATCACATGTTTTCTCTCACATGCAGAATCCAGAGTAAAAATGTATATTTACATAAGATATGAAAATAGAAGGGGCCTATTTAGGGGAAGGAAGGGGATAAAGTCAGTGGTGGGGGGACATGAGAAGGTAATGGGGAGGTGAGTATGAACAATGTATAAAGGTATGCATGCATGAAAATATAATGAATCCCATTATTTTTGTATGATAACAAAAATACTACTAATAATAGTTTTGCTTGGAATATGATAAGGAAATATGTTAAGGATTAATGCAGATGATATATTTTAAGATGCATTTGAACACACTCTTAAATATCATGTATTTAAAACTAAATTATATCTATTCCCATCTGACAGGTGAGTCGTGACAGCAAATGCAAATTGTGTCCTAATATCTGTTCTGTTCTTTTGAAATAACTGGGAACATGGCTTCTCTAATCAACTACATTTTCTGGCCTCCCTTGAGGCTAAATGTGGCTATATACCGAAGACAGTGTATTTTTAAGAGAAGGGTCATGTGTTTTTATTTGCCTCTAACTCATTCCTTCTGGCTGAATGCAAACCTGATGAGGAAATTTCTTGGATCATGAGGTAGTAGCTACCTGATAAGAATGAGTGAGCTTGAAGGACTCTGAGTCTCCAATGACTTTGTGAAAACATTCCACCTTTGAACATACTTTCTTCAATTGTGCTTTTCATGAGAAAGGCAAACTATGTCATTTAAAGTACTGTTGTTTCTGAATAAGAAGACTGATGATGAAAGTTCTATTCAGCCTATTATACAGTTTTCCCTCAAATTTTCAGTCAAACAGAAGCCTTAAAACTTGCTTGTATCTTTCTCCACCAAACTCACTTTCAAATTAAATTTTATGTTATTGTATCTGGTTGGAGGGATAAAGTAATATTTCTGCTGTAAGAAGTATGGGAGATGTACTTTTTCGCTTTCCAGACTCTGCATTAGAACAAAGCATATTAGAGGAAGGTTGAGATGGATGACGAGCAAGTCAATCCACCATAACCACAATATCCATCATGCATGCATTGTTTACTTTGCATTAAACAAGCAGAATAATTATTTCCTGAGAAACAAACTCATGTTTGCTTTGAAGACTGCATGTATATTAAGAAATAGTTCAAAGATTAAATCTAAATTATTCACCAGAAAGATATTTTATGATTTGTTGTTTGATATTTATGTATTTAGCATTTTAAGAATTCAATTAATTTTTTATATAATAATGTTTATCCAAACAATAAGATACAAGAGTGACTTCCAAGATTTGCAAATAATATGCCATGGTTTTAAGTCATCTTTGAGTTTAATAAAGTAGAGAAATGGGCTGTAATTTTCCATTTTGATGCCCTGTCACTGGTTTTCTTTTTTCTTTTTTTTTTCAGTACTGATTGTTGAATCCAGGCCCTCAGAAACGCTAGACAAGTGCTCTACTACTGAATCAAACCATCAGTTTTATTATTTTTTAAATTTATTTTTGTCAGACAGGGTCTTGCTAAATTGTATAGGACACATTTGGCCTTGAACTCACAGTCCTCCTGCCTCAGTCTCCTGAGTAGCTGAGATTACAGGAATTTGCTACAGTGTCTGGCTGTTTGTATTTTTTAATTGCAGAAGATCCCTTTTATCCGTATATATGATTTTTATTAGATCAATGAATTAAACTTATCACTTTTATATTGTTGACATTATCATGTATTTTAGTATCAATAGTCTTTCTGAATGTAAATTAAAAGCTATGTGAAAAATAAGCAAATAATTTAGGAGTATATAATAATCAAAATTACCACAAAAGCTGGCAGAGTGAAGATGAGTTACTTTTAAAAAGTGAATGGGAGATGCAGTTATAATTTAGTAATACAGAAAGCATTTCTTTAGTATGCTCAGGGCCTGGGTTTCATCCTCAGCATCAAAAAACTAATGAATGGGCCAGGGACTGTCCTGCACCCCTGTAATCCCACCCACTCCAGAGGCTTTGGAAGGAGGATCAGGAGTTTAAGGACTTAGGTGCCTATGCAACTGAGTGAGACCTTGCCTTAATTTTTTTTTAAGGGAGGGGGCTGGAGGTGCAGCTCAGTGCTAAAGCACTTGCCTAGGATGTGTGAGGTCCTGGGTTTAACCGTCTGGTATTGCAAAGAAAAAAAAAAAAAAAGAAAAGAAAAAAGAAAAGTAAACGTGAATGACTCAGAAAATAGTTGTTGATCTTCATTAACTACTATGTATATTTACTCAATAAAATATTCAGAAGCTCTCAAGACAAAAATTAATAAGTTCAATTAATAGTTTTATATATTCACTCTTTAAAATTAAAATTGTTGTTGTTATGTGCGGTCAAGTCGGTATCTGACTCATAACGGCCCTGCGTACAACAGGCGAAACACTGTTGTCAGTGCTTCTCTGCTGTTCATAGGGTTTTCAATGGCAGATTGACTTTTGGGAGTGGGGTTGTCGGGTCTGTCTCCCAAGCCTACAGCACCTAGTGTTTCCAGATGGTCTCCCATCCAACTACTAACCAGGCCCCACCCTGTTTAGCTTCTGAGATCTGATGGGATCGGATGCCACAGGGCTACGGCTGCAGGCAAAATTGAAATAGATATCTTTATTTCCATAGATTTTATGAACTGCTGGAATTCAAGTTAGAAATGTAGTATCAAAACAAAGTAGAGTAACTCTTAAAAACTACTTTTGGTTACAGAAATGTTTGTCTTTTACTCCAATAATAAATACACATTTCAAACAATCCCATTCATACGTAACAATTTTTTCCTGTATTTTGGTTTATTTGCAACAATTGCAAACCCATAGAAGTAATTCACTCACAAACTCCTTTTAGAAACTTGTAAAATATGTACATTTATATCCATATGTAAATTGTAAAAATTTATATTTCATATATAATTGGCAAATTATATAATAATTGATTATTGTAAGCATTACATGATATAATGCTTACCTAAAGTTTACCAATGAATTTATTTCAGCAATGGGTTTGGCAAAAATTATAGGTACAGTTATTTCCAAGACAATCTAAGTAAGCTTTCTGTGAGTACTGTTTTGATATTTCTAACTGATTCCATGAATAAACCCCATATGCTTCCTTTATAAATTCTTAAAGTTATCTGGCAAAATAAAATAATAGGGGTCTCTATCATTTTATCGGAAATCACTTCTAAATTCTAAGCCCATTATATATTCAAACTAAATTTGGGGTAAAGTGAAATATAGTAGGTACTTTCTTAGGTAGGGGCTGGATTGAGTTCAGTTGGTAGGGTGTTGCTCTGTACTCCCTGAGGACCAGGGTTTGATTCCTAGCGCTGCAAAAATGGGAGAAGCACATGGAAATCCACTCGAGAAGCAATTCTGAAACAATCAGCTATTGAAAACCCTATCAGGATCGCTATGAGTCAGACTTGACTCCAGCGCATCTAACAACAACAACAACTCAGGTAAGCAAATGAAAATTATAAAATCACAATATTGAAATATATTTAGGAGGTTACATCGTTTCAAAGTGTCATTAAGAAGCAAATATCTGAGAAAAGGTTGTTCCAGAATTTTTCCTGGAAAGTTTACAGTATTTATACCTTGTGAGTATTTTACACTTAAAATGTACTCATGTTAGGTGCTGTCCAGTTGGTGTCCGACTCATAGTGACCCTACTTACAACAGATGAAACACTATTGTCTGTGCTTCTCTGCTATTAATAGGATTTTCAATGGCTGAATTGTTTTTTGGGAGTGGGTTGCCAACTCCTTCTCTCAAAAAATGTATTCTAGGAAGTAGTAAAATATAGTAACTTTTCTAAAAGTATGATTTTCCAAGTAAGAATTTTTTGAATGAAGCATTAAGAATTTTGACAAAGAAGCCTTATAAAGTTAGTATTGTATTAAATACTTTAACTTGAAACTCCTATTTAAATTTTGCTTCTGTTTTTATTGCTTAATGTTATTAAAATTTACATTGACATTATATCTGTGGTCTAAATTGCTCTTAAGATAAAGTTCTCCAAGAACCAATAATTTAAATCAGTATTATCCTTTAAAAAAGAATAGTTTCTTAAGTTACAATTTGATTAGTTTAAGTATCAGCTAGGCAATTTGTATGATAAAGTAACTTTGCATTCAAATTTTTAGGATAAATCATTCATATTATTTTCTAATAAAATATAATCAGATAGGAGATCAATTTTTGGAATATAAAAACTTCTAGTGGCTGTATATTAAAATTAAAAACAAGTAATTACCAAAAGGTGGACAGATAAAGAAATGCAATGAGAATGCTG
>VMDO01036197.1:0-15360 GCA_007922755.1 Pedetes capensis
ATTAGATGAGGTCAAGAGGTCAAGGAAGAGAGACCAAGGCTGGAAAACCTGTTCCATCTCACCATGAGGTGCCTCTGCCATTTTATTATGCAGTGTGTATTCTCTCACCAGAGCTCTTCAGGAGCCAGCTGTCAGTTAGCTTTCTATCACTGTGACAAAATGCCTGAGAAAATCAACTTAACAGGAAGAAAGAGCCAGGTACCATGGCGTACTCCTCTAATCCCAGAGACTCCAGAGGCAGAGGTAGGAGGATTGCAAGTTTCAGGCCAAAGGCAGCCTATGTAACTTAGTGAGACCCTGTCTCAAGATAAAAGACAAAAAAGGGGCTTAGGGTGCAGCTCAGGGTTACAGCAGTTGCCTAACATGTATGAAGCACTAAGTTTCAACTCCCCAGTACCATAACAAATGAGCCCTGGAGGTGCAGCTCAGTGGTGGAGCACTTGCTTAGCATGGGTGAGGCCTTGAGTTCAACCACTCAGCAGCACAAGTAAGAAAAAAAAAAAAAAGAAAAGGGCCAAGGATGTAGCTTGGTGTTAGGGCCCTTGCCTAGCATGTATGAGGCCTGGGTTCAATCCCAAGAGAAAAAAACATCATGAAGTTTCAGTCTGTGCTTACTTGACCCTGTCATTTTGAGCCTATAATGGCCCAGCATATCGTATCAGGAGACTACGGTGGAGGAGAAATGATCACATTATGACATCCAGGAAGCAGAAAAAGAGACAGGAAGAGGCCAGGGTCGAAAAGCCCCTTCAAGGATATACCTCCAATGATCTAACTTCCTTCTACTGGGCCCCAGCTCCTAAAGATTCCATTTCGTGGTAGCTTCACAGGCTGGTGACCAAGCCTTCAGCATATGGGCCTTTGGAGGACACTCCAGATCCCAACAATAGCCCTGGCGTCATGATCTTTGACTTCCCAGCCTCCTAAACTGTGAGCCAGCTAAAGCTCTAGTCTAGTCCTTATAAATTACTCAGTTTCAGGTATTTTGTTACAGCAATGCAAAACAGACTAAGACAACATCGAAGGCCCTACCTCCTGTCTTGGCTCCCAGACCCCCAAGGCCTCAGCTTCCATCATTCTGGACACGCTTGCCTCTTCATCAGCCTTCAGTCATCTTGGTGACTTCATTGCACACTAAATGCTGATTGGCTGTATTCCACTTCCTCCTTGAGATGTTGGCTCCATGGCCATATTTTCCTCCTTGAACTCCTTCTTCTTTCACACTCTCAGATCTCTTCCCAATTCCTTGATCACAGCTCCTTGGCCTTCTTTTCTTGCTCCACCCTACACTTTTCTTCTCCTTCTGCATCACCCCAACCCCAGGCATTCCTCAGCCCAATCTTATCTTCTCAACCTCCACAGCTTTTTCCTGTCTCTAGCCTCCTTTTGCAGTGTGTGAGGTACCCTAGCTTATATGTCATTCCTTTTCACCTTGACTTCAGGAGTCTCTCATGTCCTTTTTCTTTTTCCCTGCCCATTTCCACATATATTCGTTCCAGGTGAATCTTCTAAAACTTAATGTCATCATATGCCTTTCTGGCTCAAAACCCATCATTAGTTTCACCTCCCTCTAATTGACTATGAAATTGTGGCATTCAGGGCCCTACAAGGTGTCTTTCCCTGCCCACCAAGTGTCTCATCCCTTTCATATGCTTCCTCTAGTCGTTTCCTAGCCATGTTCCTTCACTTCCTCCTGCCAGGGAGTGGAGGAAGGACTGCTCTTGGACTCAAAGGACCTGGATTCAAGGCCCAGCTCGGCCAGTTCTTAGCTGGCCAATTATTCTCTGCCAGTTCTTGTGGCAAATTATTAGCTAGAGGCAAATCATTTAATGTTTCAGGGACTCAGTTTCCCCACATGTAAAGGAAGGATCATGTATATATATGTCTATTACTTAGCAATGCAGGTTGTTTATTGTGCAGTGTTTCCACCCTACCCTGAAGTGACTCTATTTTAAGGCCTCCTCTGAAACTCACCAGTCTGATGACACTCAACTCAGACAGGTCTCCACCATGAAGTCATCTCTGAAGCTTCCAGAAAGATCAGATCTCTCCCTTCTCAGAGTTGTCATTGTTATTTGCATCTCGTTCCAGGCTTCCATCTCACTTATGCCTCCCCATAGGCTTCTTGGGGCACCAAACACATAACCAGCCTTCTTGCTAGCCTGGGAATCAACCTCTGTTCTCAGTGCCTGGGGCATCCTAGGTTTCACTTTTTGAATCCTTATCAGTGTCCAGCTCAGGGAAACAGGCGGGTTCAAATCCTGCCTCTGCTACTTTCAGCAGTGGGATTTTGTGCTAAATATATTGCTCTTGGAGCCTCAGTTTTCTCTTTGGCAAAGGGCTAGAGGAGTGCCTACGTTGTAGGGAATTGACAAGAGCCCATAAAATGTATGGGATGCTCCAGAAAGTTGCTCCAGGCCTTTGCTCGGCAAGGTCTCTCTCAGACTTGGTCTGCCCTCCTTTATTCTCACTAGGATCCACCCCTTGAAGCCTCCACTAGCCTCTCCTGACCATCCTGTCCCTGAGGCCTTAAAACACTTGTCAAGTGGACGTTCATCACGTAAACTTAACCCCAAATTTATAGTCCATTCTTTTGGCCCAGGCTGTGGGGGACAGGTGAGAGTCATCTCTTTGGCTCCAGTGGCCAGCCCAGGCTCTGGTGTAGAGAAGCGAGTATTAGGGCAGCTCAGGTTTATGTGCTGCATGCAGCTAGCTGTGCGTGTGGCAGCAGAGTCATGGGGGCACACAGTGCTCCAAGGCTCCTGGAGAAGCATGGGTGAGGTGGCACCCAACCTATCCATTGCTCAGGAAAGAATGCATGCATCCTGGATACTCACTGTGTGCCAGGTGCCATGCCATGGATTTTCCAACACAAGATGTCCTGTGAACCTCCAAAGTCCTCTGTGAGGGGTTAGCACTCCCTTTTCCAGATGGAGATCTGTGAGAGGGAGTGGCAGGGAACTGGAACTTCAGCCCATCTCTCAAGCCTGCTTGAGGAGACTCTTACCTCCTGTTAGAGCTTGTAGGGGGAATGGGGGTGTAGGGGGAAGGGAGCCAGGAGTGGTAGATGAAAGCTGTTGAACAAAGGAGGAAGTGTTTTCGAGCAGAGGTGTCAGAGGAAAGCTGGTCAAAGAGAAGAGAAATGCGAGGGAGTGGGACAGGACTACCACCATGCACAGTGCTGCATAGAGGCTACCCCTCACCCTCTGGCTCCCCAACCCAGCCCCACAACTGCTGCAGTTGATCTTCTCTGCATGCCTCTGGAATTCTGCTCATGGTCAAGAAGGACCTTAGGGTGGCTCTGGGCTGCTGCTTTGCCTCAAAAACTGGCAGAGGATGACAGACCTGGGATTGAGGAGGCTAGAGCCACATACAAACTTGCAGGTGCTTTTGCTTTCATGGGTCCCTTCTTCCATGAATAATGTCAACATTTTCTTTTATTACTGTATATATGTAAATACCAAAGTTATCTGGGCTGTTTTATTCATTCTCTGTTGGTTACTACTGTTTTTGTTTTCCTTCTGATATTAAAATAAAATTAAAACATTATCATAGGCCCTTGGTGCAGGGCCTACTATGTCTAATGAAAACCCAGCCCTGGCAGAGCCAGCACAGACACTGTGAAAGGGTAGGACATTGCTGCTTTGAGAGGTGCTGAGGCCTAGGCAGCTGCAAGCTGGTCTCTATATCTTGGGGGTAGATTGCACAGAGGACCACAGCAGCAACTCCCCACCTCCCTCCCTGGAGTGTGGACACTCACATTCATATTTCTCAGGATCACTGCAGCCGTACTTCCTAGGCCTGAGTTTCTGCAAGTAGGTCCTATCAGAGCCTCTAACCTGCTTCTGTGACCTTGGGCAAGACCTCCACGTTGTCAAATGAGAAAAATTTATGACACAAAGCCCCTGCTTGGGAAGGAATGGAAAGAGGCATGAGGAAGCCCTAGGGCGAGCCCCAGGGTTCATATTTTTCTCTGTTTTGAAGACAGGGAGAAGATCTGGGCTCAGCCTAAGGCTGCCATCCTCTTATCCCATTCCCCCAGGGCATAGGGGAAAAGCTGAATCACTGGCTCTGGCCAGTCCATGGAATGGGACACAGTGTCCAGGTCACAGAAGTATGTCATAAACAAGCACAGGAAATGGCCATGTCCTGGCATGTGATGGCTTTATGACAAGGGGAAGCCGATAAGATGGTGGGGTGGGGAGAATGAGTTAAAGGTGAAGAGGGTTGGGTGCCAAGAACAGAAACAGGTTTCAAGGGCTGGAGGAAGTAGGGGGCACCACAGGGAAAATAACCCAAAACCTACAATACCCTCTGTACTTCAGTTGACATAGTTCACCCATCTCTTTTCTCATAAGATATTTGTACAACATTGTAAGAAGGTATACTTTTTAATCCTCATTTTAGGATCAGGCTCAGAGAGATGAAGGAAAGAACTTTCCCAGTGTTATACTCAGCTAGTTTAGTAGTGAAGCTAGATTTGAACAAATCATATCTGTGTGACTTGCAAATGTTGGGTGAGGAGGAGAAGATCACTCAGGTGGTGACAGAGAGGTGGAGGGAGAGTGAGACAAAAATGCCTTTTCTTTTGGTTTCACCCATTTTGGGAGCCATGTCAGTTTCCTCACTGCCTCCAAAAAAATATACTTGATTTGCTTCCAAAAGGTAGGTATCAGCAGAATTATTTGTTGTTCTTGGGTGCCGTTGAATCAGATTTGACTCATGGTGACCCCATGTATCACAGAATGAAACACTACCCAAGACTGTGCTGTGCACATGATCTTTTTATGTTTGAGTCTCATGTTGCAGCCACTATGTTTCTCCTCATTTTGAGTTGTGCCACATCAGCAAAAGGAGGTCCCAAGGGCTTTACTCTATTCCCTTATTAAGGTCCACTCTACTTTGAGAAGGAAACTCTTCCCTGGTTGTTTCTTGAATGCCTTCCAGCCTGTGGGGCTCATTTTCTGGCACTATATCTGACAGTACTTCTCTGCTATCCGTAGGGTTTTCAATGGTTAATTGTTTTGGGAGTGGGCTGCCGGGTCCTTCTCCTTGGTCTGTCTTAGTCAGGAAGCTCAGCTGAAACCTGTCCACCATGGGTGGCTCTGCTGTTATCTATAATACTGGTGGCATAGATTTCAGCATCATTGCAACACAGAAGCCCCTACAGTGCAGCAAACTGACAGACCTATGGGATAGGGTGGGAGAGGGGGAGGAAGTAGATAAAGAAATTCATGAAGTCCAAATTATCCCAAATAGGATGTACCCAAAAAAGTCTATACTGAGATATAAGCATATTGTTGTGTTGTTGTTAGGTGCCGTCGAGTCAGTATCCAACTCATAGTGACCCTCATAGGGTTTTCAATGGCTGACTGTTTCAGGATTGCCTTGGGAGTGGATTGCCAGACCCTTCTCCTTTTGCGGTGCTGGGAATTGAACTTGGGACCTCAGACACTGCAGTGCAGCACTCTACCAACTGAGCCAAATCCCAGCATAAGTATATTATCAAAGTTCAAAGACAAAGAATATGAAAGCAGTAAAAGAAAAGTGACTTATCACATACAAGGGGGTCTTCTTAATTAAGACTATTTGTGCTTGGGGGACAGAGGCAGAAGGATTGAGAGTTCAAGGCCATCCTGGGCTACATAGTGAGTTCAGGTTTGCCTGGGTTATATAGCAAGGCTTGTCTCAAAAAAGAAAAGACTATTTGTGGATTTCTCAGCAGAAATCTTATAGACTAAAAAGGAGTTGGGCAATACAGTGTACTGAGAGGAAAAAATTGCCAACTCAAAATACTGCAACCAGAAAAGCATCCTTTCAAAATTAGAGTGATAAGTACTTGCCCTTGCAAACAAAAACTGAGGGAGATTGTCTCTACTAGGCCAATCTTGGCAAGAAATGCTAAAGGGAGTTCTTAAAGTTAAAACAAAATGATACAAAAAAGCAAAATGAAAGCATATGAAAATAGAAAACTCACTACATAAAGGAAAATATAGAGATAAGTTCATGATACTGTAGTATTGTAATGGTAGTGTATAAATCAGCCACATAGTATAAAAGTTAAAAGACAAAGCTATCAGGAAAAACTATGACTACAAAAATGTATTAATAAACATATAATATAAAAAGATGTAAATTCTGACGTAAATAACAAAGTGTGTATGGGTAAAAAGTAAAAGCATACATATGATTGAAATTGTTACCAGCTTAACATAGATGATTATAACTATAAGAGGCTAACATAAGCCTCATGTTAACCACATATATAAAAAAGTCTATAAAAGACATGCAAATAAAGCAAATAGAATCAAAGAATATTGCTACAAGAAATAAACACAAAGGAGGGCAATAGGAAAGGAAAAGGGAGAAGAAGACATATAAGACAAAACAAAAACAATGAATGAAATGGCAATAGTAAGTCCTTTAATATCAATCATTGTATTAAATTTAAGTGGATTAAACTCTCTAATCAAAAGAAATGGAATGGTTTAACGGGTAAAAATCTAGGCTTAACTATATGGTGTGTACAAGAGACTCATTTTAGATTTAAGGATAGACACAAGTTGAAAGTAAATGTTGGAAAAATTTATCCCACGCAAATGTTGTTGTTGTTATTAGGTACATGCAAATGTTACACAAAAAAGCAAGGGCAGCTGTACTGGTATTGGAAAAAATAGACTTTAAGTAAAAAATGGTCACAATAGAAAAAGAAGGACATTATTTAATGATAAAAGTCTCAATTCCCCAAGCCAATATAACAATTATATATACATACTGAACATCAAAACACCAAAATATATGAAGCAAACATTGACAGAACTCAAAGGAGAAATAGACAGCAAAATATAGTAGTAGATTTCAATAATCCACTTTCAATGATGGGTAGGCTATCCAGACAAAAGATCAGTGAGAAAACTTAGGACTTGAACAATACTATAGAACAAATGGGCCTAAAAGACAGATTCAGAACATCTCACACCACAGAAGCAGAATATACTTTCTCCAGTGCTAATGGAAAGCTCACCAGGATAGACTACATGTTAGGTCACAAAACAAGTCTTATCAAATTTAAGAAGATTGAAATCAAAGCAAATATCTTTTCTGACCACAATGGAATGAAACCAGAAATCAATAGCAAAAGGAAAACTATAAAATTCACAATTATGTGGAAATTAAATAACATACTCAAGCAACCAATGCCTGCAGCTGTAGCACTGTGGTGTCTGATCCCATCAGATCTCAGAAGCTAATCAGGGTCAGGCCTGGTTAATACTTGGATGGGAGACCGCCTGGGAACACCAGGAGCTGTAAGCTTGGGAGGAGGACCCAGAAACCCACTCCCCCCAAAAAATCAGTCATTGAAAACTGTATGACTAACAGAGAAGCACTAACAGTAGTGTTTTGCCTGTTGTACAAAGGGTCCCTATGAGTCAGACACTGACTTGATAGCATCTAACACCACCACCACCACCACCACCTCCATTGCATCCATCCTAGTCCTTACTAATAGCATCTCTCACTTGGATGACTACAGAAGCATCTTAACTGGCCTCCCTACTTCTATCCAGATTTCTTATAAGCCATTTGAACATAGAAACTAGACAGATCTAGGAACTAGAAGTAGACAAGACTGTCTACAGGGCATAATCAACTTTACCTTTTGCCCCATCTCTGATGACATCTGCTATCACCACGCTCCTCTTATTCCATCTGCTCTGACCACACTGGCCTCCTAGATATTCCCTGAATATGCTGGGTCCCCTTTTGCCTCAGCATCTTTATCCAGCTCAACTCCCAGATATCTGCATGGCTTGCTCCCTCCCATCTGAGGTCCTTATTCAAATGTCACTGAGGCCTTCCACAATCACCTGTTTGACACAGCAGCATACGTCCCCACTCCTGGCCCAACACTCCCTGTGTTATCTTCCAACTTTATCACCATAAGATGTGATGGGTAATTTATGCATTTATGTTATTATCTGTCTCTATCTCACTACAGCAGAAGCCCAGGAAAATAGGGATTTCTCAAAGGTTTGGTCTCTACTATATCTCCAGAGTCTAAAACCTGCTACATGCTCAGTGAACAAATGCTGAATCAAATCCTTTAAATCAAGCTGAGAAACTCAACACCCTCTTCGGCTGGGCTAGGGCTGAGGTGGGAGCATCTCCAACATGGGGCTGTGAGTCCAGCAGAGCAAGGACTGTGCCCAACTCCTACAGGGTCTGGCGCTTTGTAAGCGTCCATATTTGTTCAAAGAACAGATACTACAGCAAGTTGGTAGGCTCAAATTCAGAGACCAAATGCTGGTTTTTCCTCACTTGTAATATGTTTGCATTTCAAAGGGGTCCTCTGAAGACTCAATGCTTCAACCCCAAGGATTAACCTGTAATGGAGGAAACTCAAGGCCTGTGACAGGTTCAAAGAGCCATTCTTTGGAACAAATGAGGCTTTTAGGAGTCCCTTGACTCACATTACAGTCCCCAAGCTCAGGCTCTGTAGCCCAAGTTCATTTATTCAACAAGTATTTATTGAGTGCCTGGATTCTGTGCTGAGCAGCAGGGATCTGCCTTCAAGGAAACCTATCCAGACCCTAACCTGGATCCCAGACACACCAAGGTGATTCTATGTCATCCCACTGCACTGTGGAGTAGGCCGGGGTCTGCGGAGCCAACTGAATCCCACATGGGCAGAGCACAGCCGATTCCGCAAACAGTGCACAGCGGTGCAATTTGTCCCAGAGCAGTTTCTAGCATGACCGCCACACATGGCCAGACTGGCTGCAGATTCCCTCTGGGGTGGTTGTATATCATCCCACCTGCTGCAGGGGGGTAGTGGCAAGACCACAACGGGATCTGGATCTCCCAAGTGGACTCCCAAGTGGACAGAAAGCCCTGCAATAAAGATCCACAAGAGCAGCCATATTCCCTCCATGCTGTAGTCTTTGGGGCAGAGATCTCCTATTTGGGGGAATTGGCACCCAAACTACATGGGACAGGGAGAACTCCAGGGAGGACCTCACAGGTTCCACTGTCTCTCTAACAACACAACAGACAGACTATTTCACGGGAGAGACTCTATGGGCACTCAGTGTCCCACTTGAACCCGGGGCATTGTGGGGCTACCCACCATATCCACTTGACAGAGGGAAACTGCATAGGAACCCCGCCCCCTAATGCAGCCTGCTTCCCTGGATTGTGTGAAAACACTGCCACCCTGTGTTCTGCAGAGTTCACTTCATCCTTACTGTCTCCACAGTTCACATTCCACTTGAGAGAACATACAAATGGTTTTTTGTGTGTGTGTGTGGGAGCATGTATGTGCATGTTCATTTTTCTTCTTCTTTCTCTCTTTCTTATTTTATTCTCTTTCTTTTTTCTATTCTCCTTCCCTTTTTCTTATTCTATATGTTTTTGTTTTAATTATTTTATCCTTAAATTTTAACCTTAATTTTAAGTTTGACTTTAATTTCTATTAGTTTCTGTTCTCTACCTCCTCTTTACCCCTCTTCTGTCACTACATCCTCCCCCTTTTCACCCCCCAGAAGAAAAACAGAATCTATTGCCCCCCTAGCCCCTAGCGCCTTTGGAGTAGGGCTGGTGAACTAGAGTAAGAGCCCCACAGACTAAACAACCGAGGAACTACAGAGCTTAGGAGTGCAAATACAGCACCAGAGATTCAGCACCACACAATCTCAAAGGAATAACAGAGGGAGAAGTTCTGCACACTCAGGAGAGATGAATCCTATTTCCCAGACCCTATCATGGGCAAACAAAGTAAACCTATAAGAAACACAAAGGGGCAGGATGGATCTGAAGACCCTACAGTCCAAAGTTCCCCAACAAATTCCTCCAGTGGTTCTCAACTCTTAGAGATCTCTGAATTGGAATTCAGAGTGATGGTTATAAATATGCTAAGAGAAGTCAAAATGAATACCACCAGCACCCTTGAAATCCTTGAAAAGAAGGTATCTCACCTGGAGTCTGTTCTATCCTCCCAGCTAGAAATGATTAGGAAAAATCAAGCAATGATCATTGAAATGCAAATGAAAATAAATGAATTGAATTCTGCAAAAGAATCCTTTTCATTGAGACTGGATGAATCTGAACAGAGGATTTCTGATTCTGAAGATGCCATTCACAAATTTAAATACATACAGTTAGAAATGGAAACAACGATAAAGGAATTAAAAAAAGATTTCCAGGAAAACTCAGACAGAATGAAAAAATGAAACTTAAGAAATCAGGGTGTCCATGAAGGAGAGGAAAGATCCACCAGAGGTCTTCAAAATCTAGTATATGATATCCTCAAGGAAAACTTCCCAGAGATAATCCAGGATGGATACATACACAACTGAAACATTTAGGTCCCCATCCAGAGCAGACCAAAATAGGTCATCCCCAAGACATATTATTGCTTGAATGCTGTCATTAGAAACCAGGGAGAAGCTGGGCGTGGTGGTGCACGTCTGTAATCCCAGCGGCTTGGGAGGCGGAGACAGGAGGATCGCAAGTTCAAGACTAGAGGAAGTCTATGTAACTTAGTGAGACCCTGTCTCAGGAAGTAAGGAAAAAAAATAAAAGGGCTGGGGGTGCAGCTCAATGGTCCAGCACTTGCAAAAGCATGCAGGTGTGAGGCCCCGGGATCAACCCCCAGTACCACAAAAAAAAAAAAAGAAAAAAAAAAGAAAAAGAAAAAAAAAAAAAAGAAACCAGGGAGGCTATCCTGCAAGCAGCAAGGCAGAAACCCCTTATTACTTATAAAGCAAAACCTATTAAAATTACTACAGACTTCTCCATATCAACATTGAAAGCTAGAAAGGAGTGGTCACAGGCGATTCACATCCAAAAAAAAAAATGTCCAACCAAGATTATTATATCCAGAAAAATTATCTTTGAAAATAGAAGAGGAGTATAAGACCTTTAATGATATCGTTGTATTTAAATGATTTGCAACTACCAAACCAGCCCTACAGAGGATTGTAAATCAATTACCACATCAGGAGAGATAAGACAACCCTATATAGGAAATCAAAGACTTGGTTAGCTGAGATGAGTGCAATCCAAGAAAGGAACAAAGCAATCATGATTCATAAGCCAGTAACAGGTAATGATTGGATGCATAACAATAAATACTACTCAATAATCACTATTAATGTAAATGGCCTTAACTCACCAATTAAGAGACAGAGACTGGCTAATTGGATGAAAAAACGTAAACCTTCAATATGTAGTATTCAAGAAACCAATCTAACTCACAAAGACTGCAACAGACTGAGAATTAAGGGCTGGAAAACAATATACCAAGCAGAGGGAAAACAAAAAAACAAGCAAGCAATGCAATTCTAATATCAGATAGATTAAATTTCAATCCAAAACTAATTAGAAGAGACAAAGAAGGACACCACATTTTAGTAAAAGGAACAATATAATGGGAACAATATAATGAACAATATAATCAATCAGGAACAAATAATGCTCCTAAATATTTACGATCCTAACACTGGGGTACCTAGCTTTATAAGACAAACTTTATGGAATATAAAGAACTTTATTGGACCAGAAACAATAATAATGGGAGACTTCAATACCCCACTTTTCTCAAGAGACAGGTCATCAAAATGAAAAATCAACAGAGAAACATCGAATCTAATCTCCACCCTAAACCAGTTGGATCTCAGAGATATATACAGAATATTTCATCCACACGATAAGAAATACACATTCTTCTCAGCTCAACATGGAACATTTTCTAAGATAGATCATATGCTAGTCTATAAGAACTCCCTCAACAAATACAAAAAAGCAGAAATTATCCCCTATTCCTAATCAGATCATAATGGGATAAATTGGAGCTCAAGAGCAAGAATAATTCCAGAAACTTTACAAACTCATGGAGACTAAATAATACACTGTTGAATGACCAATGGGTTGTTGATGAAATCAAAATGGAATTTAAAAAATTCCTGCAATCAAATGATGATGAAAACACATCCTACCACAACATATGGGATACAGCAAAGGCAGTTTCAAGGGGGAAGTTTATAGCATTAAGTGCCTTCATCAATAAAGTAAAGAAGAGCCAAATAAATGACCTAATGATGCATCTTAAGACACTAGAAACCCAACAAAAAATCAATCCTAAAAGGAGCACCCAAAAAGAAATTACAAAATAAAGGGAGAAATATCTCAGTTAGAATCCAAAGAGATAATTCAAAAAATTAATAAGACTAAGAGCTGGTTCTTTGAAAAGATTAATAAAATAGACACTCCTCTGGCCAATCTCATCAAAAAGAAAAAGGAAAAAAACTAACATAGTACGATTACAAAAGAAAACGGGTCCATAACCACCGACTACAATGAAATACAGAAAATTGTAAGGAATTACTATGAGAAATTTTATTCCAAAATATATGAAAATGCAGAAGAAATGGATAAATGTATTAACACATATGACTTACCAAAGCTAACCCCAGAAAACATCAGTGATCTAAACAAGCCCATTACATATACAGAAATAGGAAAGGTAATAAAAAGTCTCCCAACAATCAAGAGCCCAGGTCCTGATAGGTTCACAGAAGAATTTTACCAAACTTTTAAAGAAGATATAATACCTGTCTTCCTGAAATTATTCCAAAAAGTAGAAAAGGAGGGAACACTCCCAAACTCATTCAACGAAGTTACCATCACCCTGATACCTAGACCAGGAAAAGATTCATCTAAGATAGAGAATTATAGGCCCATATCCCTTATGAATCTAGATGCAAAAATATTTAATAAAATTCTGGCAAACAGAATCTAGCAGCATTTAAAAAAGATTATTCACCATGACCAAGTGGGATTTATACTACACATGCAAGACTGGTTCAACATATGGAAATAAATTAATGTAATCCAACATATCAAGAAACTGGCAAACAAAAACCACATGATCATCTCAATTGATGCTGAAAAGGCCTTCAACAAAGTGCAACACATTTTCATGATAAAAACGCTGGAGAAGATAGGTATAACAGGCAAATACCTTAATATCATAAAAGCTATCTATGACAAACCTACTGCCAACATTATATTAAATGGAGAAAACCATTTCCTCTTAGATCTGGAACAAGGCAAGGATGTCCTCTCTCTCCTATTCTATTTAACATAGAAATTGAACTCCTTGCCAGGGAAATTAGAAAAGAGAAAGAAATCAAAGGGATACAGATTGGCAATGAAGAGGTCAAATTATCCTTATTTGCAGATGATATGATTCTATACCTGAAGTACCCCAAAACCTCAACCAGAAAACTTCTAGAACTAATAAACTCCTTCAGCAAAGTGGCAGGATATAAAATCAACACACAAAATCAATAGCTTTTCTTTACACCAACTGCAAACAGGAAGAGAAGGAAATTTCAGAAAAAATACCTTTCACAATAGCCCACCAGAAAATTAAATACCTTGGAATCAGTGTAACCAAAGACCCTTCATATCTCTACAAGGAAAATTTCAAAACATTAAAGAAAGAAATAGCAGAGGACACTGAAAAATGGAAAGACCTTCCCTGCTCCTGGACAGGGAGAATTAATATAGTAAAAATGGCTATCCTACCAAACCAATTTATAGATTTAATGCAATCCCCATTAAAATTCCACTGACTGGCTTTACAGAAATAGACAAGATGATCCAAAAATTCATATGGAACCACAAAAGACCATGTATAGCCAAAACACTCTTAAGCTGCAAAACTAATGCAGGTGGAATCACAATCCCTGACTTCAAGCTATACTATAGGGCAGTGGTAGCAAAAACAACCTGGTACTGGCACAGAAATAGACCTGAAGACATCTGGAACAGAATAAAAGACCCAGAAATACCTCAAAACACCTATGTTGTTGTTGTTGTTAGGTGCTGTTGAGTTGTGTCCGACTCATAGCGACCCTTATAGGGTTTTCAATGGCTGACTGTTTTCGGGATTGCCTTGGGAGTGGGTTGCCACGTCCTCCCATTTTTGTGGTGCTGGAATCGAACTCTGGACCCCAGAGACTACAGAGCAGCGCTTTACCAACTGAGCTAAATCCCAGCCCCAACACACCTATGTTGTTGTTGTTAGGTGCCATCAATTAGGTCCAACTCATAGTGACCCTCATAGGGTTTTCAGTGGCTGATTCGGGATTGCCTCGGGAGTAGATTGCCACATCCTTATCCCATTTTTGCAGTGCTAGGAATTGAACCCGGGACCCCAGAGACTGCAGAGCAGTGCTCTATCAACTGAGCTAAATCCCAGCCCACAACACACCTATAGCCACCTTATTTTCAACAAAGGAGCAAAGCAAGTAAACTAGAAAAAGGATAGCCTTTTCAATAAATGGTGCTGGGAAATGTGGCCACCCACATGCAGAAAAATGAAAACTGACCCATATCTCTCATTACACAGGAGAGTTAACTCAAAATGGATAAAAGACCTCAACATAAAACCAGAAACTTTAAAAATTATAGAAGACAAGATAGGCAATACACTCCATCATATAGGCATAGGAAAGTATTTCCTTAATAGGACTCCAATTGCTCAAGAAATTGCAACAAGAATAGATAAATGGGATTACATGAAATTAAAAAGCTTCTGCACAGCAAAAGAAACAATTAACAGAGTCAAGGAAGTCCCCACTGAATGGGAAAAATCTTCACATTTTATACATCAGACAAAGGTCTAATGACCAGAATTTATAAAGAACTCAAGAAGAAAATTCCCAAGAAAACAAATGACCCAATACACAAATGGGCAAAGGAACTGAATAGACAGTTCTCAAATGAAGAGGTCCGTAAAGCCATGAAACACATGAAAAAATGCTCAATATCCCTAGCCGTTAGGGAAATGCACATTAAAACAACTCTGAGATTTCACCTTACCCCAGTAAGAATGGCCAAGATCAATAACATAAATAACAACAAATGCTGGCGAGGTTGCAGGGAATAGGGAACCCTCTTACATTGTTGGTGGAACTGTAAATTGGTCCAACCACTGTGGAAATCAATATGGAGGTATCTTAAAAATTAAAAATTGATCTACTCTATGACCCAGCTATAACATTATTGGGAATTTACCCAAAGGGAGATGTGTCATCATACCACAGAGACACCTGCATCTCCATGTTCAATGAAGCACTTTTCACAATAGCAAGTATATGGAATCAACCAAAGTGCCCATCAACAGAAGAATGGATAAAAAACTATGGTACATGTACACAATGGAATACTACTCAGCAATAAAAAAATGAAATAATGCCATTTGCAGCAAAATGGATAGAATTGGAGAAAATTATTTTAAGTGAATGAACACAAGCTCAGAAAGAGAAACATCACATGTTCTCACTCATATGT